>JARBEQ010220602.1:0-12285 GCA_030265355.1 Tritonia tetraquetra
TTATCCATGAATACACCACTATTTCAACGTTGTTATCCATGAATACACCACTATTTCAACGTTTTATCCATGAATACACCACTATTTCAACGTTTTATCCATGAATACACCACTATTTCAACGTTGTCATCCATGAATACACCACTATTTCAACGTTTTATCCATGAATACACCACTATTTCAACGTTGTTGCAACGGCATGATGCCACCGGCAGTGTCCGAAAAATTACACATTTTCATAGACAGTATAAAAACGTAATTCCTTTTGCTCACTTGTCACGTGACTCACAGTCCGCATGATACGCACAAAAACTGCTGTGAGTAGAAGCTCACAACATGGAAATTAGGACCAAAAGTCATTACTTCACCATTACAAAAACAATATCTGCTTTATTTTAGTTATTAGACGCATTTTATATGAGTTGATTTATTCAAGTTTTCATTATTATCCACCTTTATAAGTGTTTTATGAAATAATCTTTGATTAAAAATTATAAGCCTTTTTTGTATTGATTTGTTCGTGTCTAAATACACTCAAAGTAACACATTATTTTTTAACGTGAATGCAAATATAGAAACTTTTATAAACATGCTCGTTTCAAGAAACGACGGGAGGTAATCCAGTGGTGCGTTTTTATATGTGGTCAGTATAATTTTATATCATAATAGATACCCTTTCTCGTCGGATGAGACATATTATTAATATACTGTATAAGTACGTTTTCTCATGGAATGACATATTATTATACAAACGTTTTCTCGTAGGACGAGACATATTAATATATTATACAGGTACTTTTTCTCGTAAAATGAGACATATTTTACAACCGTTTTCTCGTAGGACGAGAAATATTATTATTATACAGATACGTTTTCTCGTTGGGTGAGACATATAGGTACAGAGAC
Source organism: Tritonia tetraquetra (assembly GCA_030265355.1). Lineage (NCBI taxonomy): Eukaryota > Metazoa > Mollusca > Gastropoda > Nudibranchia > Tritoniidae > Tritonia > Tritonia tetraquetra. The sequence goes on from JARBEQ010220602.1 coordinate 907, forward strand.
GAATCGACCGAAACGCATCTTTTTGTCTTTTCTTTTCTTTACCCTCGGGTGAGATTTTGTCAAGCGTGCTACCTGATTGTGTCACGGATCAACAATTCCTTTGAACATCGAATGTTACAGGGATTATGTTCAGGAAGGATAGGCTGGTGGTGGCGAGATGCTGTCCTATGTAAACGTTAAGGATAGGGTGGTAGTGGCGAGATGCTGTCCTATGTAAACGTTAAGGGAAGGGATGGAGGGGAAAGAAATAGGACATAGGGAATGAAAGAGAACGTGTTTATGTGATGGGAGAATTAAAACAAATTGAAGTTTAACGCCCTTTTTAACACATAAAGGTCGTTTCAAAGGCGGTTGAACAGAACTTGAGAAGATTCCACGTGAACCTCCAGGGCAGAGCCTTGAGAACTCTGAAAGGTCCAGAGAAAAAATTCCGCACCAGGAGGGACTGATGGGAGAATGGAAGAAAAGAGAGAAAGGGATATTTTAATGTAATTTTATTGTGTAAATCAGAATTCAAATAAAGACCCTGGGGTTTTACCTAAAGCAGTGGTTAAGTCACGTGCCTTTGGATGCAGGGGTTTTGGGTTCGAGTCCTTCCTTTCTGCTTTCTGAGGTTTTATGGCTGTGCTCTGGATATTCGCGTAGAATCTTCTAATTTTTTTATACGACCTTTCGTTTTTGAAAAGGGTATAAAACGTTAGATGTTAGAACTTCTAGAATGATAACTACTGTTGTTATACTTATGAAAAAAATCAGGATGTGTTGTTTAAAACCACGCAACATGGTTACAAAGTGCTTTATGTAAATTGATACAATAGAGTTATGTTAGGTCTGATCTATTCCAGTGTACCATGTTGTTACACAGGAGTCTTTTTAAAACTTGCTATTACGTTATAATGACACAAACCGAACGAATAGCTCGCTGAACCAGTCAGCGAAGTCAGGCAAAATGTCCATGGTTGATACCTTGATGGGTGACCACCGGGGAACACCCTGTCCTGATTGTCCGTCGTTTTGTCCACGGATAAGACACTTTGCTCACTCGATTCGGATGTATATAATAAGTAGGGGAGGGCGGCAAACGATCTTGAAAGAATAGCAGTTCTGAAGCATCTAAAAGTCAGCTGGCACTGTCAACTCATTTGAGAGTTGAATAGGACACAGGAGTGTAATAGCATGACGGGAATAAACGAAGCATTTTAAAGCACTAAATAATAATAAAGTATAATGAATAACTTCGTGGATATCCGTTATATTGTAAGTGTTTCTTTTACTTACTTGAGATTTTGACCCTTCAGAACATTTCAGGTATTTTGAGATTGCCACAACAAAAAGAACTATAAGTGCTAAAGGGCGAATCTAAATAAAAGTGCCAAATCTTGAAAGAATAAAAACCAAACCCACCCGTGATAAAAATACCATCGGTGTATGTGTCTGTGAGACAATCGATGTCCAACAAAAGAATAAAATAATTGTATTTTCGACCTGTCCCTCAAATCGTGACACGCAATTTTGAAATGTCATACTTTGACATTCAAGCCTTATCCCTTCTTATTTCGTCGTAATTAATTTAATCGTTTCGATACATTGCCCTCGCAAAATATAGTAACCAGCTAAGATTTAAAGATAGAAGTGCTTGAAGTAAAACTAGGCAAAAAACGCAATAACAATTACTGATGTCAAATCTATTTTGACAAGTTCCGATGGTAATGAATTCTAAGATTGATTCTTCCGAAAACCCGCACCATATCTACAACAAGGTGCGACGTCGCACCATGTTCTTTCGCACATAAAGCGATCTGTGCCGTTTCTTTTCCACCATTGCAATACTAAATTTTCAGTTTGTCATGATTGAGATGATCCAGCTTTCATTTTGAGGCCAAGCTATGAGAATAGTAATCCATCACCGGGATATAATAACTGCTATTGCTACATGCCTTCCTGACGTCGTTACAATATTCTACCCAGTCATAATAACTGTGCAGTACTTTCCCATCTTGCACGCTTCCATAATGTTATGTATTGCTCGCATCCAGTGTTTATCAGGTTGTTTCACGATCCCGCACCATTCGCCCAGGGTTGTTACGACACACGGTGTTACGTCACGATCGACAGCCCTATCCCGCACCATTTCAGATAGAACTGTCTTGCGCTATAATGTTATGTGTGCAGTAGGTAAAAATGTTACATATAAAGAGACCATAATTTCCCCTCTGCGTTTCATGGGCTTGGGACCATCACATAGTTAATATCATTATTACATTTCGACTTGGGTACGACAAGGCAATATGGTGTTTACGGTGTGCGGGATAAGGCGATGGCCGTTTATCATGCAAGCTTTTCAGTTGCATGTAATGTATTGCTGAACGCTCTGACATTATGATACAATTCCAGTGAAACACATTGCACACTCTACGCCTACAAAACTCATCGCACACTCTACGCCTACAAAACTACTTGCACACTCTACGCCTACAAAACTCCTTGCACACTCTACGCCTACAAAACTCCTTGCACACTCTACGCCTACAAAACTAATTGAACACATTACGCCCACAAAACTCCTTGCACACTCTACGCCTACAAAACTCCTTGCACAATTTACTTCTACAAAACTCATTGCACACAATTCGCCTACAAAACTCCTTGTACACAATACGCCCATAAAACTCATTGCACACATTACGCCTACAAAACTCCTTGCACACTCTACGCCTACAAAACTCATTGCACACATTACGCCCTCAAAACTCATTGCATACATTACGCCTATAAAACTCCTTGCACCCACTACGTCTACAAAACTCATTGCACACTTTACGCCCTCAAAACTCATTGCACACATTACGCCCACAAAACTCCTTGTACACAATACGCCCATAAAACTCATTGCACACATTACGCCTACAAAACTCCTTGCACACATTACGCCTACAAAACTCCTTGCACACTCTACGCCTACAAAACTCATTGCATACATTACGCCCTCAAAACTCATTGCACACATTACGCCTACAAAACTAATTGCACACATTACGCCCTCAAAACTCATTGCACACATTACGCCTACAAAACTCCTTGCACACTCTACGCCTACAAAACTCATTGCACACATAACGCCCTCAAAACTCATTGCACACATTACGCCTATACAACTCCTTGCACACATTACGCCTACAAAACTCCTTGCACACATTACGCCTACAAAACTCCTTGCACACATTACGCCTACAAAACTCCTTGCACACATTACGCCTACAAAACTCCGTGCACACATTACGCCTACAAAACTCCTTGCACACATTACGCCTACAAAACTCATTGCACACACATTAAGTCCCACAAGTCCATCGCGGTGCAACTTACCCCAGTCATATGTTATATCATGACCATGCAATCAATGACCTTGTGATCATGCAATCAATGACCTTGTGATCATGCAATCAATGACCTTGTGATCATGCAATCAATGACCTTGTGATCATGCAATCAATAACCTTGTGATCATGCAATCAATGACCTTGTGATCATGCAATCAATAACCTTGTGATCATGCTCTTGCGATTATGATGTCATGAGTAATTTGGATATTCATTTGATCCCGATCATATATTAACTCTGTAGTGATTTAATTCATGCCTCCATCTTTGTTTTCCCCAGGCTCGAATGGAGATTCGTGACCTGTTCTCAGACTTGGCCGATGGAAAGATCCTCATGAAGCTTCTGGAGATAATCTCCGGTGAAAACATTGGCCGTCCCAACAAGGGAGCGCTCAGGGTCCAGAAAGTCGAGAATGTCAACAGAAGTTTAAAGTTTCTGGCCACAAAGGTAAGAAAGGGAGCTTCTATAATTATTCTAGACACATTTTTTGTGTTTTTTTGTCATACAATTTATCTTTAAATAATGCTTTACTCTTGCGACTGAACAAAATTAACGATAGAGAGCTAGCTAAATGAACAATGGATTTTACTTTTAAAAAGTTGCTCTAATGATTTGTTGTTGTTTTTCAATCGCAAGCATAAAGCGTTCTCAATTTTCTAGGGCTTGTGCTGTGTTTGTTCACTGACCACGTTGTGAGCCATTTTGTTGCTTCGTGATACGATCAAATCACCATATGTCCCCTTTTTTTCTATTGATGGAGGGCGTCGCTCGCGTCTTATTCTTCGAAGTCAACCTGTCGTTTTTCTCTAATTTGTTGTGTTATCCCACGTTTGTCAATGTTCACCATTTCAATTCTCTCCCTCTGACGTCTATTTGTATTTTTGTTTATGGCTTTCTCCGTATTGATTATTTCTTTGCTTTCTATATTTATGATGATTGTTTTCTTTCTTTTTTTTCTAATACCAAATTGTTCAGGTTCATTTTGAAAACATCGGTGCAGAGGACATAGTCGATGGAAACTCACGTTTGATATTGGGTCTGATATGGACCATCATCCTCCGATTTCAGATCCAGGAAATCATGATTGACGTGGTCAGTAACCATAGCAACATTTCTCCTCTTGATAAAACGTTAGATTGGAATTGATAACGTGATTATATTCTTTGAGTTCTCGATTACAATTTAAACAGCTAATGATTCTGTAAGTCGGGAATTACACAGGATAAGACAAGCTGTGCCGTTGCACCCTTACCGGAAATTGTAAAAATTAGAATAGAGCATGCGTTTAGACTGGACCACTCGCTCTATTTTAATTGTTCCTATTTCCGACAAGCGCCCCGACACAGCTTGGCTTATTCAATGTACTTCGGGCCTTATGACTTCGGTTTCGTAGTCGTTTCGAAATAAATAAATAAATGTCATTTATATTGAAAATAGATATAAATCAATTAATATGGTTTGGATACATAAACAGAATGAAAAACTGAATAGATAATGTGACAGGATGCAGTTTCAGAAATAATTTTATAAACAGAGAGGATCTAGGCTTGTTGAGGCAAAGAGGCTGTCACTGAATAGGGATCAATGGCGAAAGTTTGTGTATCATAAAACTTACTCTGACAGATACTAAAGGTTATTGCTAAAGAAAGAAGACATTTATATAGGCACTAATTGTTCGTATTTGAGATTATGAAAAATAAAATGATGAATTAAAAGTAGTTAGTTTGGTTTAAAGTTATTGCATCATTGATGGCCCTATCTTATTTATTTTTTATGATTAATTGGTAAATTCGTTATCACGACCCTATTATCTGTATGAAGCATTTTCATCATAATGTTTTTATCATGGCTTGTTAGTGTTGTTACTCCCCACACGATACCAGTAAGGAAATCACATTGTGTATGTTTATCTCGCTATGATGTTGAATGGAAGATATTGACGTGATCACTGAATTAGCTATAGCATGATGATGTATCGTCGGAGTCCGACGCTAATCTTGCTGTTCAAGGTCGGTTTGATCAAAAGAAGGAACACGTTTTTATATTTTTCTGTAAATAAAATAATAGCGCTAGATTTGCTGAACCTTTTCTATTAAACTATGTACAATAAGTATGGTCTGGTTTCTATTTAGCACATAGAAGAGGGTTCGGGGTGTCCCCAGTGCAGTGGTTAAGTCACTTGCCTTTGGATACGGAGGTCCGGGTTCGAGTCTAGCCGTGTGCAGGATTTATTTTCCTCGGGACCTTCCAGGATGTTCATGGCTCTGCCCTGGAGATTCACGTGGAATCATCTCACGTTCTATTGAACCGCCTTTGATATGACCTTTTTATTTTTATTTATTTTATTTATTGCAATGGGCGTAAAACAGCAATCGCCTATTATTATGTTTAGCCGCCCCCCCCCCCTTTCCCCGCCACTAAAGAAATACATAATTTGGCGCCTACTCGGTTAGAGCGGACGGACACCCATGGTTTTTCATTTTTTCCCCTTTTCTTTTGACATGATTGTCTGTTTTCATAATTGAATTTGCACACTTTTACCTTTACCGTTATTGTTACTATGTCAGCTTTACATCACCAAATAGTTTCAATTTTTTTGCATGTGTTTGTCACGCCATTATGATGTGTTTATCTAGGATGAGGAACAGGATACTGGTGAGAAAAAATCTGCCAAAGATGCGTTGCTTCTTTGGTGTCAGAGGAAGACACAGGGGTAAGATTTTGTTTATCAGTTTTGATTGAGGATTATTTTGATTGCATTGTAATATTTGCATGCATGCATAATATATTTGAATTCTCACACGATCTGTAGTGAAGTATTTTTACGACACAAGCCGAAACAAAACGAAATTTGCGAAGTGCCTAGACGTGTATAATTGATTAGATTGTTGTAATATTTATGGTAGTGATAATGGTCTAATAATGATGGTGATGATGATGATGATGATGATGATGATGGTGATCAAATGAGACCTAGGCGTTTATAAAGCTATAACAGCCTATCTATTTCTATAGTGTTTTTTTCTACTTTCCTTTTTGATCGCTGCTTGGGTAATGATCTTTTCATTGTTCTCATCTCAAATCATACATTCCACAACGTCTTCCACGGGCAGACATCGTCGGTGGTGCACCATTAGTGGTGTCATAGTAGTAATTGTGTTGACGGGCACCGCACACACACACGCACACACACACACTCACACACACACACACACTCACACACACACACACACACACACACACACACACACACACACACCTGATTGCTCACCGTCTTCCCAACGGAAATCAATACTGTATTGGAAAATGAAGAACAAGCTGGACTATACAAGTCATCAATTATTAGGTTATGTGGGTTTTGATCGGAAGCATCTCCGTGTCTTTGAGGAAGGGCAGCAGATGACATTCTCTTCGTTCACTGTGGGATGATTCAAACTGGCGCTGTTTTAAGATTGGATTGCGTTTCTTTTAGTTGTGTACCGTAGTTTATTATTGGCGAAATATCCCTTTGTTGTGTTGTATTGGTCAAGGGGGGATGAAGGGTCAAGAGGTCTTTAGTGTTACAGCTTGACAGTGTGTTGATACAATGATCGCGGGAAACAATAAGTGAGATTGATATAATATAGTAGTTGTGCGAATGATCTGAAAAGGGATAAACCATGTTTCCATCGCGTCGTCATTATTCCAGGTAATCGGGTAGATTTGTCTTTATTTTGTTTTTATTTTATCGTGGTTGGATTTACACATTTGTGTGAGAAGAATTATAACTAGAAGAAAAGATGTTCGTTTTCGTTTTAAACATGTCACATGTAATTCAAAACCAGGGCTAATATTGTCCATAAGATTTTTTTTTAGATAGATAAAAGGATTAAATTGAGGGAACCATAATAAAGTTTGATCACGACTCCTTGAAAAATTTCGAAACCTGAACAATGTTACTGAGATATTAGAACGAGAATGAACAAACAAATTTACATTTGTGAGTCTAACAGATTATTCCTTCGAAATTATGTATTTTACTCTGGGTTGACGATTGAAAAGGTAAACTGCTGCTGCTGCTGACGATGATGATGATGATGATGGTGATGATGATGATGAATCTATTACTTTTTATTTTTTATCACAGATACGCAGGTGTAGAAATTAAAAACTTCACAACCAGCTGGAGGAATGGATTGGGTTTCAATGCTCTCATTCACGCACACAGGTAATAATATACTATTTCAAACGGATTGGGTTTCAATGCTCTCATTCACACACACACAGGTAATACACTATTTAGAACAATATATAAATCATTTTAAAGTCACTAGGCATCTATGTTTATTTTAGATTCTAATCATGTAATATTCTCCCTCTCCCAGACCTGACCTGATTCAATATGAACGTCTGGACCCACCAGAGCACATCAACAACCTCAACAATGCCTTTGAAGTGGCAGACAGAGATCTCGGCATTGCCAAAATCTTGGATGCAGAGGGTAAAGTCACACCTTTTCAATGTCATATTATACTGATTTTTTTTAGTTTGTTTGTTTGTTTGATCGCACCATATTAATACCGCAGCGCAGAGTTAGGGCCAGCCCCTATGTTCAGCCATGAAAGGCACACAAGATACCTGCCATAAATGCAGGCACCCGACCACCAGACATAACTGAACACAGAGCCGGAAATTATATGGATACAAAAATCTCAGACAAGCAGATGAACAGCCCACTGTGTCCACAACTCTTTACTGGCACCATGGGCAATACACTGAGCAGTATTAATCAAAGACTAGCCAATAAACAAATTACTGTAGTGCTTGTGGTACCCCCTCAGCAATTGACATAAACTGGGAGGTTCTACCACTCTGGGCAAGTTCTCCACTCTGAGCATTATTTTTTAGCCAATGATCAGCAACAAATATTACACCACAAGCCCTAGACTGGAATTCCCAGGGAAAGAGAAGAGTGGGAAAACTAAAGATAATTTGGCGATGATCTGGTCAGGAAGAACTAAAGATGGCTGGAATGTTCTTAGGAGAGGTAAAGAGGAAAATACAGAACAAAGTCAGGTGGGAGAGTGTTGCTGAAGCCCTATTCTCCACGAGGAGTCAAAAGGATTAAGTTAAGTCAAGTCCTCTTAACGATATATGAGAGTTGTCTTTCCTTGCTCACGTCATGTCTCATTGATCAAATGTTGATCTGTACAAAGGATTGGTGTTTTGTATTTCATTAATGAATGGGTTTACTAAATTTCAGATGTGGATGTCAACCGTCCTGACGAGAAGATCATTGTTACCTATGTGGCTTCCTATTACCATTATTTTGCTAAGATGAAAACTGAGATGACTGGAGGAAAGAGAATTGCAAAGGTAATGTCAAATTAAGATGTGTTTCAATATAGTGGGCTGGAAGCAAATCTGAAGTTATTTTGATGGGATCTTAGCGCACTCTGTGTGGCCTGGTTCATTTTGGTGTTTGATACTAAATGCAATCCTCAATGCACAAGAAGGAATGAAGACATAATAACATTGCCAACAAACAATATACAATGACATTTCAAAATTTTACATGATCCGTTTTGGGCACAATTATTATTCAATAGATCTCCATTCACTGTCGCCATGTTGCTCATTATAGGACGTGTGCAACAAGTCAATAAATACTAACGTGGGCTTTCCAATCCCTTGTCTTGGCCTGTGTTGTTTTCCCAGCAAAATACTATTTATACTTGAGCGTATGTCTGGCTTAAAGATGAATTGAACTTATAGTGATAAGGTCACCTTTTCACAAAATGCAGTCTTAAAGAAACTAACTAAACTTCCATATCTACCTCAAGTCAGACAGAGAACGTTATTAATTAGTTGCCAAAGGCTAACGAAGATGTATAGATAGCTCTGTTGAAGAGATTGAATGAGTCAACTATTGATAGGTGGTTATGTGTGTGAGAGTTGTGTGTGTGGTTATGTGTAAGGGTTGTGTGCAGGTTGTGTGTGTGGTTGTGTGTAAGGGTTGTGTGCAGGTTGTGTGTGTGTGTGTGTGTGTGGTTATGTGTAAGGGTTGTGTGCAGGTTGTGTGTGTGTGTGTGTGGTTATGTGTAAGGGTTGTGTGCAGGTTGTGTGTGTGTGTGTGGTTGTAAATGAGGTTGTGTTTAAAGCTGTTAGTTTTACGCCCTTGGAAACACATTAGAGGTCATATCAAAGCCGGGACCTCCGATGTATAGTCCATCTCCGATAGGACTTGATTCCTTATTGAATCTCAAGGTCAGAGCCATGAATCTAAAACAACGTTTGATGGAAAAAATACCAACTTCTCTGCTGGAATTCACACGCAGTTACCTGTTACCTATCCCTTGACTTCTTTCGATGTCGTTGGGGCACCTTTGAAGATTCAGCCATCACTTTCCCCTATCCCCCTCTGTCTTCAACCGCTCCTTGGGATTCTGCAAAGCTCATCCCTGTCCATTTTCGGATGTTGTCCGACTGTCTTCCTCGCTTACGGCTTATTTTGGCGGTTCCTTGCAGAATTGTTTTTGCAAGGTCTGTTGGGTGGGAAACGTGTCCATACCATTTCATCTTACGATTTTTACGGCTGTGAGGAGATCGTCATGAGGTCCTATTCTTACGGACCTCTTTGTTTCTCACATGGTCAGAGTATTTGATAGGTAAGGCCCTCCTGTGGCACCTCTCGGCTGTCAGGGTCCAAGTTTCGCAGGCATATAGAAATACTGAAAGGGCAAGAGATCATAGTAGGTGGATTTTGGATCGCAGGCTGATGTTTTTGCCTCTCCATGTGGTTTGGAGTTTGCTAAGACTGCGTTTGTATGTGCAATCCTCAGTGCCTTCTGCTTATATGTGTTACCGCAAAGCCAAGAGGTTGTGTGTGAGACCGTTTGTGATTGTGAGAGTTGTTTGAAGTTGTGTGTTTGAAGTTGTGTGTTTCAATTTGTGTGTATGAGGTTGTGTGTGAGGTTGTGTTTATGAAGGTTGTGTGTGAGGGTTATGTATGTGAGGTTGTCAGTCTGTGTACGATATCCCATTCATAATGTGGAGTGGAAAAGACAACATTGATGGACAGGTTACACCTGATCTGGTAAAACATTACAACCACTTAACATGGCATTAGTCATCTGTATGTAACAGTTACCTGCCATCTGTCAAAGCTCTCCATTTGTGGGAGGATTTTATGGCCACATTCACTAGTCATCCTGATCCTTATCACTGTTTTTAACGTACCTTTTTACCACCACCACCACCATCATCGTCATCATCATCATCGTCGTCGTCATTGTCATCATCATCATCACATCATCATCATCATCATCACCACCACCACCACCATCATCATCAACATCATTACCACCACCATCATCATCATCACCACCACCTCCACCACTATCACCACCACCACCACCACCACCACCACCACCATCATCATCATCATCATCATGATTATCACCTGGCTCATCCCTGCCTCTGTCTAGTTATCCTGTGCTTGATCTCATGCCAAAGGGGTTTGAAAACTTGCCATGAATAATGAAGGTTAATTGGCCTAAAGGGAATGATAGCATTGTGTGGGTTGGGAGAGTGTAATGTACCGTGGATCAATGGTTTCTAATGTACTTAGTGGAAACTCATTAAGTTTAATTAGTGTTTTATGTAACCTACCAATTATGTTTAGATCAATGAAAATGATATGGAACTGAGAAGAATATGGTACAGGGTTTTTCAAAGAATTTAATATAAAAATAGAATAGAGTGGTCTTGTTATTTTATTCTCTCGTTGAGTGACTTTGAGAACTGACTGAACTTGCATCATATTGTAGTTTCTATCTTATGAGCATGCATGTATGCACCATCAATGTATTGGTATATTAATTATTATAATTCTGATGAAGGATAAGTCAGGCTGCTGTCTCTGCCTAGTGGGAAAAAGCAAGGGAGAGAAAGGGAGAGAGAGAGAGAGAGAGAGAGAGAGAGAGAGAGAGAGAGAGAGAGAGAGAGAGAGAGAGAGAG
>JARBEQ010220713.1:0-21663 GCA_030265355.1 Tritonia tetraquetra
TAACAATATTTACTGTTGCCTTGGTGGTAAACCCCTCAGCTATAAGGAAACTGAGCAGATCTTGCCACATTAGGCATAGGACTTGATTCGATAAGGAATCTACATGGTCAGAGCCATAAAAATAAAAGTTCAAATGGAAAAAATTCCCACATCACAGCCGAGATTTGAACCCAGTACCTTCTGTTCACGAAGCGGAAGTGTTAGTGCTCTGCCACAAAGCCCCCTATTCCATTTTTGTTTTATCTATTATCTTACGATTTTTATTCATTGTTAGTACTGTTTTATATTTATTCATGTTGTAGACATCTATGTACAACATTATGATGTATATAATGGATTTTAGCATAGATTTTAGAATATAACAGTTGCATGTACTTAGAATTATGTGGAGTGTGTCAGACTATTGTAAAGCGCCTTGAGGTTTTGACATAAGGTGATATACAAACTTTATTATTATTTTTATTATTATAAGCTTCACCTTATGTGGCAAGATCTGCTCAGTTTTCTTATAGCTGAGGGGCACAGTGGGCTGATAACCTGCTTGCCTTAGCTACCTGATCCAGAGTTCTTCCAGCACTGTGCTCCACAATGCTGAACATGGAGCTGGCCACGACACTCCTTGGGGGGTATAATGTCGTTTGGATAACAAAACAAAACAATATTATTATAAGCTTAAGATGTCCTGATATGAGTATGAAAATATCAAGATCATTCTCTTTATTTCACTTTCATTTTCCCCATTGTCTTACTCAAACCTGTCCTTTCCATTAGGTATAACACTAGAAGAGGTAGATGAGGCAAGCACAGCTACTGCTTCTCCATCATCCTCTGAGACCCAGGTCGACGAAACGAGAGATGACGTTTCTTCTACCGTGCACCTGACCCCTTCTAGACTCCGATTCGAGGCGCAGGAGAAAGCGAGTGCGCATCAATTCGTCCAGTACCTCCGTCGCAGTCTTCCTGTTTTGATAAGCGCTATGAGCGTGTGGGAAGTGGATGAAACGTTGCAAGAGCTGGCCTCCCGTTTTTGCTCAGGTATGTATAAGTTTGTTTGATCAAGCCTGTTCATTAACTCATTGACTACCACTGGCTATAAATGTTTGGACTACAGTAAATTTTGGAAGCAAAACAACTTGTTGCACTGGCCGACTGATCGGCCAATGGACTTTTATTGCCCGCCGTAACAGCCTCCTACACGGCTGGGGGTAGTCAAAGAGTTAATACTTCCATGCAGTGTTGGATGCCAGCTCTATGTTCTACCACAAATGGTTCACAAGTCCCCTATAATACATTCTGACTATCAATCATAGCAAAACACAGAGCTAGATAATAGATGGATCCATAGATTTTAAACAAGCAGGTGATCATCCCACTGTTTCCTCCATCCTTTATGGGCACCATGATCAATACAGTGAACAGCATTAACCTTAGGAAAAGGCCAGTAAACAAATTATGATTGTTGTCCTAGTGGTCACCCCTCATCGATAGTAAGAACTGGAAGAATTTACCACTCTCGGCTTGGGTGTGAAATTTATTTTCTTTATTGTTTAATGATTGATTGTTGACTCTTGCATGACCTTCATGCAAATTGATTGAAGTATGTTATTATCAGAGAAATAACTGTAGCTGATGCAAAGAAAAGAGGAGAAAGGGAAGTTGTAATGTTATTATGAAATGAATATAGAAATATACATGTGGACTAAAGTTGTCACTGTCGTATTCTAAATGTACAAGTGACATTTGTCATTGTTTTTTTTAGCTGCACATGTGTGCTTGGGTTGTCAAAATTTGAGGTAGGAAAATTTGCATGGTTAGCTCACAGCACTAAAATAGGTATTTTGATTGGCTGACACACCGGGCACTGAAAGGTAAACCGCAAAATGATAAAGAAAGAAAAAAGGAAAGATTGGCTGACACATTTCCCTCTCAAAACAGGATGTTTAAAAAAAATTATAGTGTCTTTTGGTTGAAAAGTGAAGAAAAATAAATTTGCACTTTTGTATAACAACGAATGATATTTATTATCTTCTGTGACATATTTATTGTTTCCATTTGTCTCTCAGAACAATCGTATCACCAGTCTCCTTCCTCTGCAGCAGAAAACACCAGTGTTGTCCTCAACTCTGATGGTGTTTACGTGGCCGCCATTGCTGTATTCAAGCTGAACTTTAGGTTGATTAATAGTGGTTTTTACTCCAAGTCAGGAAACAGACAATCTCCTGTTACCGAGGTAAAGTTAATTTGATTTTGATTTGATAAAAAAGTTAAGGAATCAAATCATTTTTTTCATGAAGTAATAAAAGATACCTTAGAATGCCTTAAGGTGGCAGTCCCACCACCTACTTAGAATACAGGAGGCTAATTACCTACCTGTCTGAAATCACTAAATTCAAAGCACAACAAATATGGTATTAAACGGACTGATTTTTCGAAATACAACTTTGGCAAGGAAAAGGATTACGAGTCGTGGCACATGGACTGCTAGGTCTATTAGTGGAAAAGAAATAGAGTTAAATGAAGAGATGAAAAAGTATACATTTTGATAATCGTCTTTTTTCCTTTTCTCTCCACCAGAGTGACTTTGTGAATGAATTATTTAGTTCAGGACTACTGCTGTTCCTACCACCCGTCTGGCTAATTGAGATTTATCGTCTCATTCTGTCGGAGAGTCTCCTGGATCCCAATACCATGGTCACACACAACGGGCAGAGAGGATCGTCATGTGCTCTCAAGTCTTTGATTCTTGGTAATGTCACTTTCCGAACGGGACATAGATTCGTTCTTTTTTCAATCTTATCCAGTTCCCTGGTCGTTACCATTACAGTGTAGGGCCTGCTCTATGGGGCGGATTTACTCTGGATCAAGATATTAGGCCAAGCAGGTTATCAGCCTACTGTGGCGGACATGGATTCATTAAGGCTTATTAGGATTCATTGTTGTAGTTAAGGTCATCCGATTTCTATTAATAGAATATAGTGAAGTAATGTATGAAATGAAATACATTTGACTTTAATACCAAAACTACACATGACCTTGCCATATGTATGACACGGAAGGCCGGTTGTCAACAAAGTTATTGTTGCTGTGAGTGCTTATGATAGATTAAAGTATTTGAAAATTTGTCAGAAAGGCCTTGAGGTCAAAGCTACAGGAGCATCACTATTGCTTTAAAACGCTTTTTAGTTCATACTGAGGGCTGCTAGATGTTATAGATCAAGTGGTGAGAAGGCATGAAAATATTTATAATGTATAACTTGGGTACTAAATGTTTCGGGTATAATCTGCCACCAGCCAACATACAAATGCACATGCCCATTTCAATCATGACTTTCTCTTGACCATAACATGATAAGATTGTGTAAAATGAATTATTCTGTATACGTGGTCAGATTTGGAAGGAGCAGGAACAAATGAGGTCAGAGGTCGCCTAATGTCAGAGTGGTGGGAGGAGTTCAAGGGAAATGACGACGATGATGCTGACAGTAAATGGAAAACAGAAATAGGTAAATATTACAATATATTTGTTTTGGCAGTGTTGTTGTTGAAAGTCATTTCTTATGACTATTTTCAACTTGAATGATTTTTTAAAATGGAATTCTGAATATTTCTTTGATATTTTGTATCGTGGAGGAACAAATATTTAAGTTTATGATTCCTTAATGTTGAATCTTTAAAGAGTTGTTTTTATTTTTAGTAAATAAGAGGGGTAAGGAAATGCATAAACTTCCAAATGGGATAAAGCACAGGGATGTAGCATGTTTACGGCAACAGTAATGTGAGCTTAGTAAAATCAGTTGCGCAAAAAATGTTTATCAACTTTTGTCAAATTGGTAATTATTAATATCAATTGCCTAGCAACTTGATTTGTTACACCTAAGATCAACAATTTCAATTAATTTTAAAATCTTTCATTTTATCAAAAGAAATAATCCTTCCTTGAGTGTTGTTTCTCTAGATAAAAGAAAGGTAAAGTATAGCACTTATATAGTGCATATTCACGAAATTCATCATGCTCTTTATGCGCTTTACAATGTATAGTTTACCCCTGGCAGGCCATAACACTCCTGTATCCTTCTCAACCTTATGAGGAGTATACAGTGCGAGGTGCCTGTTAGGCGTTTCAGCACTAGCATTCAGACAAGATCATTGGCTGCTCTCAGCCATGTACTCATTTACACCTGAGTCGAATGAGGTAAGCAGAGTTAAGTGTAGCTTGACCACGCTGATCGGGTCAGCGTGCTAACCGTTTGACCACCAGCGCCTCTAATATGCAATATGAAATATGTATCTACCCAGACACTGAAAGGTAACATGGGAAATGATAAAAGACACCGAGACAGGATGATATCTCTTATTCCTTTGTGTTTAGGTAAAACTTTGGCTGCCACTGTGTTGTCGTCATGCTGGGATGAAATCCTGGACATTCTGTCCGTCATGCTGAATGACATCACCCCATCTCCTGGTACAACTGGTGTCACTCGTCATAATTTAGCTCTTCTACTGGCTACTGACAGTGCTAGGGAAGATGTCAGGCGTGCTCGGGGAGCAATTTGTATCGGATTGAATGGGCTGCAGAGAGCTGCTAAACTTTGCTGTACATTGGGTAAGCGGATTTGCCAACTCCTGTTTTTCAAATAGATTTTCCTGTTTTTTTTTTGTCATTTTAAAACTCGTCAAATCACCTGTTTCTACTGAATAATTTATTTTTTTTTCAACAATTTTTTTCTTCTTTCTCTCTATTAATGTCCTTTTTCTGTAGTTTTGTCCTGTTTTAATATTGAATTACTTTTCTCTTTTGAGTTTGAATTTCTTGGCAATTCAAAAGAGAATACTACCCAAACACACGAGAGTTACTGGCATTTTCAAAATAGTCTTTTTTTCTTCTCTCTCCCTCATTAAATGTAAACTCATCTCCTTTTTATATCAATCTCATCTCTCACTCTTTTGTTTATATTTCCAAACACATTTTCCCCCCTTCTTTTGCCTTAGAAGAGAATCTCCCACTTTGATAACTATAATAATACATAGCATTTCTATAGCGCATGATTCATGACTAGGTCATGCTCTATGCACTTTACAGTAACATCATTGGCGAGACATACTTCAATATGAAAATCTTCGCCCAGAGACCACTGACTAATAGTTAATAGAGAGTCAATCTTTAATTGTCTGCTGTAAACAGGACTTTTATTCACAGCTTTATGAAACTCTAAACGTAAAGGTGCTTGTAATGTGACGACTTAGATCTGACGTACGCGGTTATAGAATAATAAGTTCTTTACCTCCCCTGTAAAACTTTCCCCTGCCGACTAACGTGATTAGAGAATTACACCAACACTATACGTTTCTTATCTATATTGTTTTTCTGTAAAAAACATGTGATTCAATTGACAAGTAACTTTCAGTGAGGCAAGAATCATTATGTAATAAGAGTTTTTATTATCTTTTCCAAGGTTTACAACACCTGTGTGGCAGTGCCTTTGCCCAGCTGGCTCATACCTCCTGTATGAAGGAAGATTTCCGGGCAGCTGTTGTTCCAGAGACCAAAGGTCACCAGGTCAAGGGGTCAGTGCTGGGCACAACCAAACCCAAGCTGGTCAAGCTTCACGCAGCTCACGTCCTTAGCATGGATGTGGTCATGACGACTGGCATGGAAATGGGAAGCCACTCTGCTGATTGTTGGAAGCACGTTCTAAGGTATTGTGGATTGGATTGTGCCTATTTGGGCTGTCGAAAAATTATTGCCCAATTACAGTGAAAACTCGTTATGCTGCCAACTCTGGGAACAACAGAAAGTTGGCGTCATACAGAGAATGGCGGGATAAAAAGATGTTTGAGTGAACAAATTATCAGGTCCGTACCATGGCAAAAAGCAAGTGGTAAGCGAGAATGTCAGTTTAACGCGAAGTGGTATAACAAGGTTTTACTGTACTAACTTATTCCTCTTCACTCCTTGAGCTGCATAGTGTACCTGCCATTGTCTGCCTGCCACCTCTGTTCTTGATTTTTGTTTTTGCCTCCACCCAGGAGTTGTCCAATGTTGCCAATGTAATTGGAAGATACCATTTATTATCCGTCTGATTATGTCTCTATTGAAAGAATCGTTTATTTTCCATTTCTATTTGTCAATTCATCGTATGTTAATAGATTTTTGTATTGTTGTTGTCTCTAGTCCAGCAGTCTTTAGCCTATAGATTTCCAAGTAGTTTTAATGACCCTGACAACGCAAGGTAGATAAAGAAGGAAAGCAAATAAATAACACAATGTCATTTGTGTGAAATATTTTACCTTTAGCTAATTTTGGGAATTGAAGTGCTATAGTCCATCTTCGATAGGACTTGATTCCATGAGGAATTCAGAGCCATTAAAACTCCCGAGTCCAAATATTGCTTATTAAAACATCTGTAAATAATGCTCTGTTTGCATCATGGGAATCAGCCCACTTTGTCCATCATCCTTTGTTTACATCATGAGCAGTACACTGAAAAGGCCAATAAATGAGTTACTACAGACCTGCCAAGTCCTGTGTTTTAAAAGGACTGCCCTAGGCGGAAGGGCAAAGGCTCAAGTGGTCACTGGATGGGAAGAGTAAAGTAAAGTAAAGGGACTGTCCCGGTTTGAGGTATTTCTCTATATATTAATGTCCTGTTTGTCTGTAGTCGTGTCCTGTTAGGTATTTTTTTTATGTTCATAAAATTACCTGTTTGTACTTTTAGTGAATAATCCAGGTTTTTTTTTCACATTGTTTTGTCTTCTCTCTCTACATTAATGTCCTGTTTGTCTGTAGTTTTGTCCTGTTTTTACATTGGTTAGTGTTGGCAGCCTTGTTACTGTTGCCCTTACGGCTAGCCTTCTGCTATATGAAGTGAGAGAATTTTGGTTAATTTTTGCTTTGATTAATTATTTGTTATCACCGCCTTCAGATGCTGTGCCCACATCTCTGAACTAGAACACACTTACTTTAGTCAAGGAAATAATCAGTCAAGTCTGCCAAAGGTCATGCAGGGGTCAAAGGGTCGGGATGCACAACAACCAGTGGATGGGTAAGTTGGCAATCTTTCAAACTGAAAGTTGTTAGATTCACGCCCTTAGCAACACATTTTATCCTCTTCTTTGTGACCGACCTTGATGCGGTGGAGAGGCTTGAGTGGTCTAATGACTTTGAGGGCTATACCAAACAGGTACAACCATATTCATGGGAAGGCCTCAAATAAAGATCCAGACCAAGAGGTCACAGGGCCCGGTAAGGGGTCCTGACGTGGCAGCCCCACCACTTATCTAGATAAAAGTGGGGTAATCTCCTACTTGCCCGAACCAAATGAATTCAAAGCAAAAGGCATATGCCCGAGACTCAAGGATCGATTACACTCACCTTACACTGAAAGGTACTAAAAGGTTATTGATAAAGAAAGAAAGAAAGAAGCAACACATTATAGGTACATATGAAAATACGGGATGCCCGATAGGACTTTATTCATTAAGGAATCTACAGGGTCAGAGTCATAAGAAAATCAAAGGAAAAAGTTCCCACTTTTCCACCAGGGTTTGAATCTGGTACCGTCTGTGCACAAAGTGAAAGTGTTATCCTGGCTACGACGCCCCCCAGTTCAAGTGCTCTGATAAAAGTTAATTTGAAAAATGTTTTGTAAACCGTTTAAAAAATAGCCAAATTTTATGCTTTTTAAAAACATTTCTTTGCTATGGGAGAGGTGAGTTAGTTGGTCAAAATTCTGTGTTATCCAACGTTAGTTCTTTTTAGAACAGTTGCTGGAAAAAGTGATATTGACTAGTATCTCTCTTGTAGATATTATATTGTTACTTGTCCACCTGACATTAAGATGAGATGAAGGCTGTTGGAAGTGGGAAAAGGGCAAATGAAGAACAAGAAGATGGAATTTTTCAGTATTGCCTCTTTTTCAGCAAATGATTGGTATAGAAATGAAAATTGAACACGTAGCACAGCATCACAGACGGGTCATTCGCACATTTTACTTTTTTCAGCAACTCTTTTAAGCATAGAAATGCAGATATCTTACTAATTCACCTCCCAAAGCAAAGAAATCTCTGTGTTATGGGTTGTTAAAAAAAAAAAGGAGAAAAAATATTTTAACCTCAAGAAGTTGAAAGTGATCATTCGTAAAGAAAACTGCTCTTGCAGGAGATGGGATGTTTCTACAACAAATAATTGAACAAGAGGGGAGAGGAAATGTGTAAACTTCCAAAAGGGACAAAGCACAGGGACGCAGAACATTTCGGGCCACAACGCCCTTCTTTCAGCTAACAGACAAAAATCACAACAAATAATGAGTTTTTTAACTTGGCATTTAAAAAATTTGAACACTGTTTTATGATGTATTCCCCAATAGCTAAATAAGGATTCACGTTTTGTTTTGTTTTATTATGATAATACTTGTCTATAATTTTCCCTAATGTGTGTACAGTGACAGAGAGACAGACCTGTACCTTGGGCCAGTTGCCACTTCTGTGCCTGTCGCCCCCAGAATTAATGTTCCTGCACTGATACAACAGAGTAAATTAGAATCTGGCTGGGACAATTCATTGTGTGGGGGAGGGGTGTTGACGTTTGCACAAGCTTCCAAAGCTCTGTGTGGCCTGTCACAAGAGGTGGATAGGTGAGTTATAGTGAATAGAGCAAGTGAGGTATATGTGTAACTTCTATGTATGTATGTATATTCAAATAAAACCACAGTCAATACGATGTGTCCACTTTCATATCATTTTTATTATTCAACGACAAAATAAAAGTAACAATAAGCCTTGTTAGGTCTCCATGCAATCACTCACTCAGCCACCCCGATACATCAATATAGATCATACTCTTATCAGTCACACCAATATAGGATATACTCACACCAGATACACTGATATAGGACACACTCTCATCCAGACCATCTAGATCCAACTTAATGCACAGTGACAAGACAACATGTTAGGTTAAATGCCCAGAGTGGTGACACATTGTGGCTTGACAGCTTCATGCTATCATAACTAGGTTAAGCACTGGCACAATTACACTAAAGACTTTTTAGGTCATATTGATGATTCTTAAAGGAAACAATGCCAATGGTAAGACAGTTTTTATCTTGTGCCTCAAGAACACAAATATTTGATTCATAATTTTTCACTCACCTCTTTTGCACTCTGTATGATTCGATAATACTCATGATTTAATTCTGCTGATTGTACATATTAATCACTTTTAAAAATTACCCTGAGTCATTTCACTTCTTGATGTCGTCACGACAATACTGCTTTATTCCATCTCCACTGTTGCTTGTTTTGAGAAAACAGAGTTCAAAGTTTTAAACAGTCTCTTCCCGTTGTAGTTTTTATCAGATTTACATAAAAATAACTCATGAACGAGTGTATATATTTTGAAGTCCTTAACTGATGTGATTACTTTTTCCTGTGGCAAGTTCATCTCATATTCAGCTAAAATTGTAGATGGTATAAAGCAGTACTGAGTTGACAGTGTGTTAATGTCGCCATTACTAACAACTTTACAACTTATATGTAACAATTTCCTCTTTCACAGCCTGTTTGAGGACACGGCCAACAACCTATGCCTGGAGGCACTGCTTTCCTTCCTGACAGAACTTTGCGAGGCCTCTCTAGCCCAGGTGCAGAAAGTCGGCACTGAAGGAGGTGGAGCAGGGGGTGGAGCGTGTACAGGACTGCCTCCAACCAACGCTCTTCACCTGTACCGATTGCAGCAGGTGCTTGTGCGTATAGTGAACAGCGCCAGACCTTTGCTGCATTTACTGAAGGTGTGGAGTGTCGTGGCTCCGTACCTTGTACAGGTATTGTGACTTTGAAATGATATACTCATCAAATATATCATCTGTGTAATTCTCTAACTGCCTAAGGTCACAGAGTAGAATTTTACAGAAGAGGCAGGTTTTTATCAGTCAGGAGTCTCTATGCATAACATATAAGGTGAGGGATTCCTCTCTAAGCTGAAAAAGGGGAAAAATGTGTCTTCCAAAATTCCTAATGTACGTGTTTAGAGAATTACATTGACGACATACTAGTGTCTTTATAGAATTCTATTTTCTCAAAGTAGACACATTTTTTTTCTATTCTTGTCTGAT
This sequence comes from Tritonia tetraquetra, assembly GCA_030265355.1. Classification (NCBI taxonomy): domain Eukaryota; kingdom Metazoa; phylum Mollusca; class Gastropoda; order Nudibranchia; family Tritoniidae; genus Tritonia; species Tritonia tetraquetra. Next base: position 10,113 of record JARBEQ010220713.1, read on the forward strand.
ATTCATTTCTTTTAATACTGTAGCGTTTTTTAAATATAATGCCATTATGTTTTGTAAATAAAAAAAGAAATAACTGCTTATCGTCCATCATTTCATCTTTTTGAGTGTTTCTTCAATTCATGTTTTTCTCTCTTCCCTTTCAAGGCCACAGGTCATCGAGACCGTGCCATCTCAAAGATGGCAGTGACCTCCATCCATGAGTTTATTGTGTCTTTGGTCAGCCAGCGGGAAGAGAAGCCTCATTTTCACATCAATGAATTTGTGTGTAAGACGTTTGAGGACATGTTGTGTTTGGATCTGTGTGATGGAGACGTGCAAGATCAGGTAACTTGGATTTATCTTTACACCAGCTTTCAGTTGCAGCATACTATAGTTGTCTTACTCTGTGGAGGGATGATATGGAAGGTCTTTGGTTTGAATCTTGACAACTCTCCCTTCTATTTCCAATGTGGTGTAATGTATTCACGGCAAACTACTAGACTACTTTAATAGGTTTTTGGTGTTCAGTATTTAGTGTTGATTAAAGTAGTAGGTATTCACTTGACGGAGTACTCGAGTAATTAGATTCCTAACAACTACTAATTGGTATTTGGCGTTGACTTCTAGCGACAGACAGATATGCTTGTTTGATGCTCTTACAATTTTCAAAGTTTTTATATTTGCTTATACTTCTATTTTTTAAAAGCACGTCTGTAAAATGAATTTCCTAAATTTGGATGAATAAAAATTATTATTATTATCATTATTATTATTATTATTATTATTATTATTATTATTATTATTATTATTATTATTATTATTCACCGCGTAATTGGGAAGGAAGTAATGCTCAACATTATCACCATTACCAGTGTCAACTCCACATACAGTACAATTATCTATTTGTGAAACATTCGATTGGTGATGTATTCAAATACAACTTTGTTGTAATATTTCCCTTTTCTAGATTGTCTGCTGTATCTGTGAACTGGTAGAGGCCTGCAATTCTCAATTACATTCTGGATGGCGGCCCTTGTTTGGAGCTCTTAGGTCTGTGAAGATAGAATATACGACCAGTGAAGCCGTGAATGAAGCACGGCAGAGGCATGTGGCAGCGGTCATGGATGTGTTTGATGTGTATCTGGACATGGACAATATCGGAGTGTTTGCCAACGCCACTGTTGACTGTGTGCTGTGTCTTCTCAAATATGTTCATGGGCCTTGTAAGTGAAATAGTTCTTTCTGTTTTGTTTTGGGGATTTGTGACGTAGCAATAGACAGATTTTGCTAGTTTTTGGTCTAGAATTGTTTTTAATTAAGATATATACATGTGGTAGATTGTTTTCTTTATTTGTATCTTTCTTTCTTTCTTTCTTTTCTTATCAATTCATTATCTCCTATTTATTATTTATTAATACACCTGACACTGAAAGGTAATCCAGGAAATGATAAAAGGAGAAAGATTGACCAAAATCTGAAGCATATTTTTTACTAGTTGTCCTGTGGCATATATTTAGAGACAATTACAAACAACCCTCTCCCAAGGTATTAAGCCAAGCAGGTGATGAACCCAATGTAAGCACCTGCCAAGATTTTTTCATCATTTTTAGACCCTTCAAATGACCTGATTTCACTGGGGTTTTTTAATATTCCTTTTTTTTTCACAATTTTTTCCCCCTCTTTCTCTCTATCTATGTCCTGTTTTTTTTTTACTCTGGTTAGCGTTGGTAGGCTTGTCAGGTAATATCTATATTCTTACTGTTTGTCCCTCCACAGCAACATTCAACAGTGACGAAGCAGACAATATTTCAGATTCAGACAGCGATGACGGAATACCGTGTGAAAGAGAGAAGGAGTTAGAAAGTCTGTGCGTTCCAGCTTTAAAGTACTTGACACGTGTGTGTCACATCCTGGCATCCATGTGGCACATGCCTGCATGCCCTGTGTTCAAGGGGGCACACCGGTGTGTAGAATCACTGTGAAATATCTTCTTTCTTCCTCTTTCTTATCCAATTCCCTTTTACCATTACAGTGTAGGGCCAGCACAATGAGTCTGGATTTCTCTGGATCAAGATATTAAGCCAAGCAGGTGATCAACCCACTGTGACTGTGAAATATATGAAGACAAATAAGACATGTAAAAGTAGATTGTTTCTTTGAGATAAGGGTCATTACAAAGCAGATTTAAAAAGGGGTCAGATTTATTTTTCTTTCGTCCAAATGAATTTGTAGAAATGTAGCCTAAAATTGTTGTAAACTATTGTTGTATGTTTAATTATTTGTTCAATTTAAAAGAATAGATGCTTTGATTATCTTGAAATGTAGGGTTTTGTTACAATGAACAATAATGATAATGATAAAGCTTTATTGTCCAATAATTGTTCAGTTTGCTGTAAGAATTAAAATACTTTTACTTGATTAGTCAGGCTAGGTGCCCAGAACAATTTGACTTTTTATCTCCAGTCCTCTCTGTCCATATAAAGTAAGGGTGATTGAAATAGAAGATATTGATTATTTTGTGTAAGGAAAGAAGTGGCAATGGTCCGTGCAGACATTATAGATGGATTGTTTTCAACCATTGACAGGCAATTTTACATTATTCTTCCCACATGAGATCACATGAATAGAGCTTTAACAGGCACTTGGAACACATAGGTATTATGAGTCTCAGATCTATCTTATTCTCTTGGGTTAAGTGTGAGACCTGTTTGAACTTTTAAAAAAATACTTTCATACATTTTTTGTGTTCTCCATTTGAAATGCTGTTCTTTTCATTTCCAGAATCCAGGTACCTTTTGCCGCCAAGTTGGTTGATCCAGCAATACCAACCATGGACTTTGACCTGTTTGCCAAAGAATTCTCATTGGATGAGCACAAAGTTCAAGGAGAAGAAAAAAATACTTTTACAGAAGTTGAAGCCGATAACAAATCATGTGATAAACTAAACAGCGTTAGTGAAAATTCTGTCTCCAATAGTACAGAGGAAAAAGCAAGCGTTGATTCTCACGTTCCTAATCCAGATTCATCTCAAAATCCACCTTCTGAACAAGAGGATGAAAAGAACTCTACTTATATTGAACATCAAGAAACTCCTTCCAGTCTTTCATCGGCTTCTTCCACGCCTGTAAATTCCAATACAAAGTCCAGCACGAATATAACAACTGATAGAGGTACAGCTGCTTCAGAAATTCTATCATCTGATCAAACTGCTTTAATAATCGAGGATACAGATTTGAATTGTGGTCAGAGACCATCCGAATTACTTTTATCTGAAAAAAATGACAGTGAGGGTTCCTTGTGCCGACTGCCTACTCTTGAAGAGTTAGACAATCCTTCAGGAGTGCTACACGTTTGGTTTCTCTTGCTGGACGGTCTGGTGTCAGCGGTCAATTCTTGCCCCAAAGCCTTCCAGTCGTGTGCGATGACCACTTTGGTTGACCTGCTCAAGGCCGCAGCGCAGACTCCAGGTGAGTCATTAGTATCAAATGAAGGTGTGAAAGTGCCAGAAAATTAGCCATGAAGAAAAGTGGTTAGTCCACTGTAGAGATTGAACCCACGTCTTCGAACGGCAATCGAGCCTAGCCAGAGATATAGAGCCACATGCGGATTAGTTAGGTTGGTGATCCCAACAGTCAACTAACCATTTGTCTTTTTCTATATATCTATTTTTCTGGCACTTTAACATATTGACTTTACCAATATCTGCTCCTCATTAATTTCTTTTATACTCCAGATTGGTCATAAGGAGTTTTTGAAGTGCTGTGCCAAATTTTTATTGTAATGTTATATTTTAAAGCTATTTCATCCAACTTCTTTGTCTATTGTAATAGTAGGATAGTTCTTTTTTATTTCTGTTTATGCAAACAAGTGGCTATATGATTAACCAAACACATGTATTTAACTACTTTAGAAGTTAGAAGACATAATATATACGCACCCTGTAAGATACTGAGTATTACTTGGCTCACATTTGAATTAAAAACAGAGAAAGCAATAGAAAGAAAGCAACTTTGATTGAGTCCTATATAATTATTTAGTTGAAATATAATATAAGTTATTTGGCGAGAATGACAAATCCTAACAAAAACACAATAATGATTGTAAAGTGAAAGTTACTATAATTAATTTTTTTTTAAATCTTCTCTTCTTTCTACTACTACCATAAATTAACTTCAACATTTATATGTGTGTTGTGTAAATTTAACGAAATACTTTTCAGGTCCAGAATTCTCTTTGTACTGTGTTAACCACTTGTTGCTGCCCATGCTGCAAGCCTGGCTTCGTCGGGGCTCTAACTTGTATGGATTTTGGAACACTGGCATTGTCAGCTTCAAGCAGTTCTGTGGTTTGGTGGCTGACTTAGTGGTGGAGAACATCAGTCAATTTGGTTGTAAGTTCAAGTTTTAGAAATGAAAATAATGAAGTGTGCCTTGTGTGGTGAAATCTGCTGTTTTCTTATAGCTGAGTGGTTTACCACAAAGGTAACAGTAAATTTTGTAATAGCTAAAACTTGGGCAACACCTAAAAATGTGACGCTCATTGTGCCATTCAAGGTTCGGGGCACAGTGGGCTGATCACCTGCTTGTCTTATCTACCTGATCCAAAGTTTTTCCAGCACTGTGTTCAGCACTGCTGGACATGGAGCTGGCTGCAACACTGCTTGGATAACAAAACAAAAGTAATAAAGTAAATGAACCAAAGGAGAGCACTTACTGCCTTTGATATAATATCCTTTCTGGTGGTGCTTGTCATGTTTTGCAGTCAATGAAGGGCTCAACGGCAAAGCGCAATAAGCACAATGTTAAAAATATGTCATTTTGAGAACAAATAGCAATTAGTGCCATTTTAAAAGAAGGGTTTAACCACAAAATGCTGCAAAATTTGAAAGGTGCTTGTCGTGTTTTGCGGTCAAACCCTTCTTGTATACTTGCATTTTGAAAAATGTCTAATAATTTGAGTTCGAATGATGTCAATGTAACTCCTTGTCTATCTTTATGGTGTTAGGTGATTCCAATCTTCAGACATCTCTCCAACTGATGCTAAAACAAACCTTGGACGGATTCATTGAGTGTGTGGCTCAGCCGGTAGAAACAATATCCAGGCTGGGGTGCTCTTGTCTTAGGTGAGAAGTGATGAATGTAGGAAGTCTTTCTTTCTTATCCAATTCCCTTTTACCATTACAGTGTAGGGCCAGCACAATGATTCTGTATTTCTCTGGATCAAGATATCAAGCCAAGCAGGTGATCAACCCACGAATGTAGGAAGTACCCCTTCAAAAAGTGTGTCATTATGGCTAATGGGGTCAGGGGTTAATTTGGTTTCGGTAGTGCGCAGTGAAGTGACAATTTATCTCTTTATGGATAGGACGCTGGTCCCATGTTGATTGCTAATTGAAAGAAATTATAAAATAATTTTTAATCAATTGAAAAGACAGGAAAGACAAAAAACCCCAACCCCAAACCTGTTTGTAACTATTGTTTTTTTAATAGATGTTATAGGTGTCTCTTTTTGTTATTTCATTTATCTACTTTTTCCAGTCTAGAAAAATGGTATCATGGAGAAAAACGGTTAATTTGAATATGCATAATGTTCTCGAAGTATCTCAACTGCTGAAATCAACATGGTGGTGAACAGAGATAGAAGAGTGACGATAAAATACATCTCTTCATTTGATTTCAATTTCAATCAAATTTTGGTGTTCTTTTTCAGGCATGTGTTGGTGTCAGCTGGTCCTAACATGAGTGAGAGCCTGTGGCAGATTGGAGCCTTAGGCATCAGGAGAGCTCTAAAGGTGTCTCTGTACAATCTGCACCTGCTCATGTCCTTGTTTCACCCAAACTCTGATAACTTTTACGGCGACATCGGCCAAGTCAAAGTAGCCACACGAAGTGACTGCACAGTCATTGATGAACTGAGGCTTCGACAAATGGCTAAACAGGTTGGTCATGATCCTTTGGAAAAATAAACATTAATAGTACTTTTAAAAGTTCGGTCATTTAAAGAAGTTTGGGTCCACTGTTCTTAACTCTGTCACAGCCGGGTTTGGATTCAGCCAAGCAGATTTTTTCATAGGTTAACATTTTATAAGTTATCATTTAACATTTGCAATACAATGTTCACAGGACTTTGCATTCAAATCATAGTGATCATGATACACCTGCGAGTCAATATGCTATTAGAGCCTGTTTACTGTTAAACACTGACTGCTAGATATTACCGTGCTTCATCTCGTGCTCCTGTTCCTTTCCCCTCCCTTTCATCCCATAGCTTTACCAAAGATAATCAACAATAAGATTGTCAACTCGGCTTTTATCACTATATAATGAGTGAGGAAATTTTAAGAGTTGTTTCCCTTGTACCTTAGATGATAGTGTGTCATAGTGTGCATCAGATGAAACGCATTTTATAATTTTGGTGCTTTATTTATTTAGTTCAAACTTTTGATAAAAGAATGCTTTACAACAATGCCATTTTGTATCGAGTATTGAACGAACAAAAACAATAAGAGATGTCTGGGAACACACGCTAATAAAGGGACATCACTCTCATGCGGCCTCGGTAAAACTTAAGTTGATTATCTTTGGCTTTACTATATGTAAGATATGTTTTGTGAAAGCCACTTTGCTTAGAAACTATGTTATATTAAGTCTTTGACAACTTCAGGCAGAGCTGCTTTGAGCACAACTATTTGTGATGCCTTGTAGTTGTCACATAGGGTTAAAAACAAACATGTTTTCTAATATTAAACTCTATTTTTAATGTTTCTGTTTTTTTTCTTTGACAGGGCTTCTAAATCCAATGTAAGATTTTCACTGATTACTTTATTGACTGGTGTTTTCCAGGTGTTCCTCCTGGACAGCCAGGTGTCTGCCATGCCTGGTGTCCAATACGACACAGACCAACACAAGTCCTTTGTCTTCTTACTCTATCCACCTGGACTTCAGGACAGTCTCAACCCTGACCACATCTCTACCAGGTGATCACTTGTGATCCACAACTCAAAGACAATTTTCATATTATTACATTTTTATGGAAATGAACATCAAATAGGCAAAGCATGGCTGAGTACAGGGTTGGAAATCCTCTGGATCAAAGAATTTCAGACAAGCAGGTGATCAGCCCACTGTGTCCTAAACACTTTATTGACACCATGAGCAATACACTGGGCAATATAATTCATAATCAAGGTCAATAAACAAACTAATGTAGCCCTTGTGGTCACCTCCTCAGCTAGGTAAGAACTGGGAGAATTTACCACATTGGGAGGAGAATCAATAGAATGGTCTAATTTGTCATTTTTTCCCAGTGTCTATCCAATATTTTAAAACAAAGTAAGGGGTGTCCGTAGCTCAGTGGTTAAGTCACTCGACTTCAGACACAGAGGAGCTGGTTTGAGTCCCGCCTGGTGCGGGATTTGTTCTCTGGACCTTTCAGGGTTTTCATGGCTCTGCCCTAGAGATTCGCACAGAATCTTCTCAAGTTCTTTAGAACCGCCTTTGATATGACCTGTATGTGTTGAATAGGGTATAAAACTTAAAAACTTTGGAATTAAAAAAAAAACAACGTGGGTCATAGAAATGTTATAAGGTGGGGAGAAGAGCTTGAATTGATGATATGATGAAGGAAAAGGAGATGGAAGTTGCATGATGGGGAAAGAGACAAAGGCAGACTGGTCGGGACATGGAGAAGAATAATGAAAGGTGAGACAAGGGAGGCTGGAAATACCTGGCAGGAGTTATGATGGCTCATCCGAGACTGGCAGGTATGGAGAATGTTTTTTGACGTTTATGTTACACCTGGAGTGAAGAATATTTTGGTACCTGCTGTATAGAGAGATTAGAGGAAAAAGAACCAGAATCTTTTCTAATAAAGCTGAAGAGGGCGATTTTCTTACCCCTAGGGATACAGCAAGTGAGATGGGAAGAAACAGAAGACAGCCTCACATGTGACTCCTTCGAGGCTTTCGGAATATCGGTAACAAAAAACAAAATAGGTATCTCCCAGATGAATCGAAGGGTAGGATGCTGACTGAGAGTAGAGCTTAACCTGGTAAAACCATAGAAAATGAAGTGGAATAGCAAAGACAAAAAATTCAATCGTATACTCAAACACTTATTCTGTTTTCAGGGTTCCCTTTCGTCAGGTGATCATTGGGCTATTGGCCAACCACCTCCTCATCCAAACAGTGGGAAGTCTGCTGGTGGACAAAAGCCAGGGGCAGGGGGAGTCTGGACAACAGACTGGGTTACCTGGTGAGTGTGTGTCCTCGTCGTCATCAGTATGTCTCTTGTCATAAAAAGAATATTACCGAAACAAAACGATAGTGGCTGATAGATTACCCGTTGGTTCCCTCATATTGCTCCAAAAGGGTGGTGAGGCCGGCAGGGGTGGGTTCAATCCCTCACTTTCACATGTCAAATTTTCTTATTTATTTTAGGCATATTTTTCTGTCAATGTCGCACATTCTTTCTTTGTTTATCCTTGTTGTTATGAAAAGAAGAAATCTACCTCAAGTCTCCCTGAAAACAAAACAAACAATGCATTGACAGTTGTTAGTATTATTACTGCTCAGTGAAATAATGGTGAAAAAAGTTAGCTTCTTTCTTTCTACATCATTTCCTGGTTTACTGTTTGGTGTCAGGTAAAATTAAAAGTTTGCGGTTTTAACAATATCGTGGCAGGGTTCGGTTTCAACCAAAATCAGGTTCACGACCCAAAAATTAATTCTTTGATAATCGACGCATAGAAATACTCATTGGATTCGGCCTGCATACGCTAGTGACAAATATAGAACTAGATTTTGAATGGTGATTGATATTGTCTTTTACAACTAGATAAATATTGTATCGCTTACTAAACCCGATAACCGTCAAAAGGTTAATGTTTTATTCAATATGACAGAATAATTTGATAATTATGTACTCTTAAGTAAAGGATAGATACAAAGCAAGAAACTGACCCCAAAAGTTTTTTTAGGGCCATTAGACACAGTGATTAAAGATGCAAGTTAATTTTACAGAGCATTTTTAAGATGAGAATTTCATGCTAACAAGTTATTTTCCCTACTTTTATTATTATTATTAGTAGTAGTAATTTGTGCAAGGTTATTTTTCATTTAAATTCTAGGCATCTTTGATGGTCTTAAGCTTGTGCGAAAACTTTAGAGTTGAGAGAGTGAAACTGTGTCAGTTTCTTTCTTTCTTATCCAATTCCCTTTTACTATCACAGTGTAGGGCCAGTACAATGAGTCTGGATTTCTCTGCGAAGCAGGTGATCAACCCACTGTGAAAACTGTCAGTTGTGGCTACAATTGTGAATGTTGATTCCCCTTCAATCCCCCATGTTGTCCAATTGCAGGTTTGATGCGACACATGTCCACCAGAAACATTTACCAATTGTTATCTGCCATGGATGATGTGCACCACATAGCCCGGGACTTTGATGCCAGACCAGGACTCAAATTCCTTCTGCAGAAAGTGGCAGGGCTGGACGTGGCTGCCAATTTGTACAAAGCTGCTGCCTCTACTACTGTGTTCTACGCCCATGCCTTGTTGGAAGTGTGTGCCCACTTAGACGGCAGTTGTATGTCCTCCACAAAGTGAGTTTTGGGAAAATATTGTATGGAGACGTTACTGAGAGATTGACAGTTTTAGAGAGAAAAAAGAATGTTGATGGAAAGCATGACAAAAATATACGAAAGAGAGCAAGTATTATGTTAAGTTTGTTTGTTTGTTTAACATTAATTCTTAACAATTAGAAGGGCTTCATGCAAAAATGCAATATATCCAAATTAACTGAACTGAGATAATCACAATTTATCATGGGGCATATATTGGGCTTTATAACGAAACCTTGACTTTACTGTGACACGGTCAATAGGGCGTTGGGGGTGAAAAAAAGATTATTGTGTGATACAAATAATAAAAACATGTAAACCGTTGGCTTCAGGGTGCAAACTCAAATTCTTAAAATTTGACGTATATTTTGCGTTTTGAATTTGTCCTCAAGGGGCTGATGCTCAACAATGTAGTCGAGGCTAAAAGATTTTTTCTGATTAGATTTTACAATTTGGTGTTTTTGATTCATAACAACACTTGTAAATAAAGAAGCATGTTTTCAAAGGTTTTTGGCAGTTTTTCAGGAGCTTTCGTGATCTGGAAATAACAAAAATATTCAGTGAGACAAAAACATGGAATAGAAAAGGAATCAGTCAATTTGCAAGAATACTTGTCGCCCGGCCAGCTCAGTTGTTGATGAGATCCGAGAATTCTCGTCCCCCGGTAATATTGTGTTAAGAATTGTTACTCATTCTACACCCAGGCCATTTAGGCAATTGGAGAAAAAATTTTTTTGCTGAGGGAAACAACAAAGTGTCTGAAGTTGAAACTCAAACACATGACTTCACCATGGAAACCCACTCTCAACCGCTTTGCCACTTCATCTCTACTTCTGTCAACATAAATTTTTATCTTTTCTATCCCCAGAGCCACCCTGACTCCCATGAGTGATACTCCTGCAATACCTGCTGTCCCCACCATAGCCGAACTCAAGCAGCTCGCCAGCATTTCATTGGCCAAGCCTTGGGCCAGTGGCAAGATCTTCCTGCCTTTGCTGCAGAACATGTTTGAGGAAATGTGCGAGACGTACATTGAGGTGCTTCAAGACGCAAAGAAAGGCTCCCTATTGGACGATATGGCGGAGCAGCCGATATTTTTCCTGACAGCCCAGCATGACAACGTGTCGGCCATGAAACCGGCCGCCATGCCGCTTACTCGGGAGAAAAAAACTAAATCAAGAGAGTCCAAATCCAAGTCTATAGAATCTTTAAGGTCAAGGTCATCAACGGAATCTGTCAAGTCCAAGTCTTTAGACTCGGATTCAAATCCACTTGATGGGTTTGGCATGATGTCGATGGAGACACCACAAGGTTTGTCTATGAATTAATTTATAGGGCAGCTGGCACTAGTAATGATAAACGGGTGGCGGGTTGGCTTGGTCGAGTGTCTGTCGCTGTTTCTGGCTAGGTGATGTTGCCACTCGCTGATGTGGGTTTGATCCCCACAGTCGACATGACAGTATTTTTCCTAGCTGCCCAGCATGATACCGTGTCGGCCATGAAACCGGTCTATGAATTAATTTATAGGGCAGCTGGCACTAGTAATGATAAACGGATGATGGATTAGCTTGGTTGGAAGACAGTCTGGCTCTGGCTCTGGTAAGGCAGTGTTGCCATTTGCTGATGTGGGTTAGATTCCCATGGTCGACATTCCACTTTTCTTCTTCTATGGCTGTTTTTCTGGTACCTTCACATTTTCCATCTTTACTTGATACCTTCTTCTTATCCAGTTCCCTGTTACCATTACAGTGTGGGGCCAGCACTGTGAGGCTGGATTTTTCTGGATCAAGATATTAAGCCAAGCAGGTGATCAACCCACTGTGACCAACTTGATACCATTAATTATCATTACTCTAAAAATGAATTTGGAGGAATATAAATTATTATTTTTATTATTATCATTATTATTATTATTATTATTATTATTATTATTATTATTATTATTATTATTATTAT
>JARBEQ010220714.1:0-12284 GCA_030265355.1 Tritonia tetraquetra
TATCGTCCGTCTCCGATAGGACTAGGTTCTCGATCCCACCTACCTGAATAGGATCAGGGGAGTGGCTAATATGTTTCCATCGAGTTTTAAGGAGAAAAATACCCGACAGAAGTGTCGCTGCCGGGATTATCAATGATTCATATCCGATTTATATCTGATTCATGAGAAGACACAATTATCTGGTAATAACTATTAATGTGAATATTGATACCTGATGGTTTGTTTGTGTTTGTTGGAAGTTGATACACACTCCATGTGTGTAATAAGGTTTATGATATTTTCCTTCCTTTCTTTCTTTCTTTATCCTTTCCTGGTTTACTTTTCAATGTCAGGATACTGTCTTTATTACACAGCGAAATTCAGCCTCCAAAAATGTGTGTATCATAATAACCATGAGGTTGGTTACATTTTAACATGGTTAGGATGTCACTTTGGCGTTGACTTAGATTTGAGCAAGTAGGACCCATCAATATGTCATAAATGCACATTTTCTTTTGAGACAAGGAGTTTAATCGTCTTTTCATATTTTATTTTTCTCCTTTGAAAACAGGAATCCTCAATCAATAGTTCGTCTGATAAAGGCAAGAAGCCAAGAGATTTGAAAGGGATTATTGAATTTAAAAACATTCATTTTTCTTACCCGGCAAGACCAGGTGTAAAGGTATGTAGTAACAAAGGATTCTGTCAGAGTGTAGCTAATGATAAGACATATTGAACACAATACAAACACACTGTATTTGCACTAAAAGATACTAAAGGTTATCAATAAAGAAATAACAAGAGGGGAAAGGTAATGTATGAACTTCCAAAAGGGACAAAGCACAGGGACGTAGAACGCTTTGTCCCTTTTGGAAGTTCATACATTACCTTTTATTTCACTTCCAGCAGCACCTATTTTAAAATGAAATAAGAAAGACAAACACGCTGTACTCAGACGCAGCATAATTGAGGAGAACCCATTGTCCAATGTAATGGCATTGCACTGTTGAGAACAGCTTACCATTGCTAAAAGGTATTTTTAAGAACAACATATCAGAAATTTTGAAAAAAGAAAAAATTCTGACGTTTTAAACAACTCACTATATTCTAAGCAGTAGTTAAACATGGTGACCAATTTCATCAATGTTGCTTTGAGGATAAGAATTTTGATATTTTATACTACAGCAACACATTCAACATTTTCTTCCAGGTTTTGAATGATGTAAGTCTGGAAGTTCTACCAGGACAAACTGTGGCGCTTGTTGGTGCAAGCGGTTGTGGAAAAAGTACAACTACACAGTTACTTTTGAGATTCTATGATCCTGATGAGGGGCAGGTAATACAGCCAAATGACTATTTTTAAAATAAATTTGACATGGTGCATAAGTTGGAGAATTCACTTTTGAGACGTAAACAAAAAACTATCGCCATGCTATTATGATGTACTAAGCCTACCAGCATCACTCAGCCATATCTTTGCAACCGTTCAACCTGTAGGAATGAATTTAATATAATTCTTCCTTTCTTTCTTTATCCTTTCCTGGTTTACCTATCGGTGTCAGGGTTATCTCTGATGAATAAACTTCATCCAATTCTAAACTGTCTCTTTTAACGAGTGTTCCGAGTATGAATTCAAGCTTGTTATTTAAGAGACTTGGTCAGCTAAACAATTACAACCTGTCAATGATAATCGGAAAACAACACAGCTTGTCAATTTCTCTGACATACTGTGGGCATTTGAAAAGAAACATTTGCATTGTTTTAATTGCATTTTCTTTAGTGAAGCAGAGACACCTGCAATGACATGTAAAGGGTTTGAGAAATTTTTTAAAAATCATCAAAGAGTGAACAAGCACTAAAAATCTATCATCGAAAGCACTTCATGGTGGAAACAGTTTGTAACAGTAGACATTGAGGTGCAAATTTGCAATGGTTGTCACTTGACAATAGAAATAGATAATGAGAAAGTGTAGAAGAATAGAAGAATATTATTAGACTGAGTGATTTGTGTTAAATGTGTTATTCACGAGTTGCTTCTTCGGGGCCACTGTGAATGTATATCCTTAGATTGTTAGCTTCCCTTAGAGGAAAAGAATTGTTTAAAGGCGGGGCCTCTGGTTTATCCCAACACCGATGCCGGGATTTGAATCCACGATCATATATGCGCAAGGTAAATGCATCAGCATTACGCTACAAGACCCTTACCCCCCCCCCCCCCCCCCACCCCAATTTGTAACAGTAGTCAGATACACTTCTGGGTAAATTCAAAGGAGATTTTAGACTCATATTCATGATTCATGATGTGTATTTGGATTGTCTAACATCACTAGTATTCAGAATGACCTTAGTGAGCCTATTTGTATTGGTATTAATCTTTTTTCACTGTAATGAAGTTCGTGTTACGTTAATTTTTGCCTGTCTTTTGTGTTCAGTAATAGCCCCATGCTCCCAATCAGTCGCGCTATGCCACTGATTTTACCTGTCCACTTCATGCCAGATGGCACATAAGGATTCACATAGCTGAATACAGTTGTGATAATAATGACATTATAAATTTCAGATCTTACTGGATGGCTGTGACATCAGAGATCTCAACATCAAGTGGCTCCGTAAAAGCATTGGATTGGTCAGTCAGGAGCCAGTGTTATTTGCAACCACCATCACTGAAAATATTCGATATGGAAAGGAGGATGTCACCATGGATGAAATTATTGCTGCTACCAAGAATGCAAATGCCTACGACTTCATCATGCAGTTGCCTGAGGTGAGTTATTTGCTCTGATCAAGTTCACAATTTCAAATATCTTAGCACCATCATAACATCCGATGGAAGGTGTGAGGCAGAAATAAAATGCCGGATAGGACAAGCAAAAACAGTTTTTTATAACATGGAGAACATTATTAGAGATAAAAACCTTTCTCAAGAATTAAAAACAAGATTATTTCATTATTATATCAAACCAATACTGATGTATGGATGTGAATTGTGGATGATGAATGAGGGAATGAAAAAGAAAATTGAAGCAACAGAGATGTGGTTCCTGAGAAGAGTGTTGAGATATCTTGGACAGAGAGGAAAACAAATGAGGAAGTTATGACCCAAACGGATTGTAAAAGGAATTTAATATGAAAGATAGAAAGAAGGAACAGAATTTTTTTTAAACATGTGATGAGAAGAGAAGGAATGGAGAATTTGATTACAACCGGAAAGTTAGATGGAAAGAGAGTGCCAAAGAAAGAAGATAATTGACGACCTAACGGAATGGATTGGAGGGACGAAAAACAATGGAACCATCAGGGCGACGAAATACCGTAAAGAGTGGAGAGGCATGATAGCCAACACTTACATGCACAGCAAGGAATGAACATGGTGGCTTGATTCTTTAGAATTTTATCTGGGAAATAAAAATGGCGGTTGCTATGTGACTGGAAATTCCTGCTCATCAAGTTTTAATCTTTAGTGTTCTGATAAGATAACAACTCATGCACTTGACACAATTGATTTGACTGTAGTTGATTGTATTTGACTGTATTTTATTGTATTTTGCACTTGACACTATTGATTTGACTGTATTTTACTGTAATTTATTGTGACTGTATTTGATTGTCTTCGATTGTGTTTTATTGTATTTGACTGTATTTGACTGTAGTTGGCTGTATTTGATGGATTTAGTCAACTATAATACATAGTACATAATATTTTGTCTAAACTTCTTTTCACCATTTGTATATAACTTTACAGAAATTTGAAACTTTTGTTGGCGAAAGAGGAGCACAGTTAAGTGGTGGTCAGAAACAAAGAATAGCCATTGCCAGAGCCTTGGTCAGAGATCCCAAAATCCTTATTTTGGATGAAGCCACATCATCACTAGATACAGAGAGTGAATCCATTGTACAGGATGCTCTGGATAAGGTATGTGAAAACACACAATTTTAATGGATGTATATTTCCATCAAAGATTTACATTACTAATTCATATTGATATTGACATGTCAAACTGTCACCTTGCATTTGAAACAATAATC
Source organism: Tritonia tetraquetra (assembly GCA_030265355.1). NCBI lineage: Eukaryota > Metazoa > Mollusca > Gastropoda > Nudibranchia > Tritoniidae > Tritonia > Tritonia tetraquetra. The sequence goes on from JARBEQ010220714.1 coordinate 4,006, forward strand.
ATTTTTTTCGCTCAGCCTCCAAGGTGTTCCATTGTGTTAAAGCTGTAAAGTGTTTCTTTCAGGCTTGCCAAGGTCGAACAACACTCATCATTGCTCATCGCCTGTCCACAATAAAAAATGCTGACGTGATCATTGGTTATCACGATGGGCAAGTTATGGAGACAGGAACTCATGACAGATTGATGGATGAGAAAGGAATTTACTACCAACTTGTTACAAACCAGGTACTTGTGAATTAGCAATAGATGATTGTGTGTACATCATGGTTATATTGATTGTTAATGATTGCCCAATATGATGATACATGGCTTTATCATAAGTATGTTAATCTCTGTTATAATGATGGCTTGATGAGCATTTGATGCAAGTAAGTACCTATTCCTCTCTGTAACATACGGGGTGCAGCCGGTACATCGCTCTGAGGCCCATGAGTGTATATCTAATTCTTGCAATGTTGGTACGTTAATCGTGCCACAAAGGCATTGTTTGTTGGGTGATTTAGGACATTTTTGAGATACATAGGTCATATTATCTCATTCTCCTATTGCCCCACCCTGGTAGTTCCACACATATTGATGACAAATAAAATAGGTACAATGAAAACTTTGAGGGCTGGTTGAGTTATTGTCACATTAGGATCCAATCCCAGAAGAAGATGCGCTACAAATTAAAGAATCCCAAGAAAGAGGTATTCAAATGCATTACCTGCTGATTTTCATTAGTTGCTGCATGTTTTGATCTTGTGAAAAAGCATGTTTTGCAAGAAAGAATGTAGTTCACATTGAAAAAAACTACATCTATATCTATAAAGGAGTAAGCCCGATTTTTGTCACGTATTTTCTCAGTTCCCACGGACTGATTGCTACCAAATTTTGCATGTGGTTTGTAATTCAGCTGGAGGTGGTTCTTGGCGTATTGAATATCGGATCAGCGGTGTCGTTGAATTGATAAAAATGCTTTGTTTCTTCTAATTTGATGAATCGCGGCGCCATTCATAGTTTTCATGCTTCCAACGGACAAACTATTAGTTCCTGAGGTGTGTTGAATAGTGTTCACACATTGCAATACAATAGAGGGTAAAGCTGAAATGAACAATACACCCCACCCTACCCCCCCCCATCCTTCAAAACTCATAAGTACCTTTACCGTTTGAAGAATGGGACTTTTTGCTTGTTTATTATAATTCGGAATAATTATGAGTATGTAATTGTGGAAAGAGTCTTGAAATGCACAAAGCACTCGTCATGCCAATATTGGAGTACGCAAGCTCAGCATGGGACCCCTACCAACAATAACCATAAACAAGAGCATGTTCAAAGAACAGCAGCCTGATTCGTAACTCACTGCGAATCCAAAGAATCAGGATGCATAACAACTGCCCTCCAAAACCTTCAGTGTCAATCTTTCAAATCGTGCAGGGAAGATCTGTTGTCATTTTAAAATGGTTGCTTTGTGTGACAGTGGAAGTTGTCTTTTTTGGTTTTGTTTTTGTGTGGTTTTTTTTATACACCATTACTACTCTTGAATATCTTTTCTGTTCCACAGATGACAGCTGAAAACAAAGGTGAGAGGTGACATAAGTGTTGAATTAATCAAATCATAGAAAAATGTTTTTTTTCTGAATACACTTTATGTAGATAAGGTACATGATTTGTTGGAAATGGAGGAAAATATAAATGGGCAGAAAGTTGAATCAGTAGTTTATGAGGGCTTGAAGTAACAGCAATGTCTGAGAGCATGAATGTGTGTGATTTGTATATAGTCCTATTCATTTTGGAATAAACGAGGAAGGAATGTTTTGTTACTGAAGAATTGAGATGCTAAAAACTGTCCATTACCTGTCAAATACATTTGTGTTATGGGATCAAATTGAACAATTGATTAAATAATTTGACGCCACAAGTTGTATTTGGTGTATTTCTCAATTCGTTGATCAGTTCGATTAGGACCGACTCTTGATGACGGCACATAGTTTTAACAAGTATATTCCTATTAAGATTCTTGGGGATCATGGCGGTGGTGGTTACCCTGATTTCAATGGGGCAAGGCAGACATGTTACAATTTGTCAATTTTTAGAAAACATGCTGGTCTAATGCAGTTAGAGAGCCAAAATGTAAAATGATAAAGGTTTTGAGGTTTAAAATTCTGTATGGTTGCATTTGATATTGATAACATGTTTGTCTTTTATTTGCATGAAAATAGAAAATACCTTGACAAAGTCAAGCCTTCCAAGCTTTATGGTTCTCTGTTATTTGATTCATTAGAGGATGAAGAGGTAGAGGACATGCTTGGTGAACTCAACATGGACAATTTGTCAAAAAGGAGAATAAGTAGAAAATTTTCCATTGCATCATATGATGAGAAAAAGGAGGTTTGACAATCTATGCATTTTCAGTCTTTTATAATTAGAAAGTGAATATTTGAGTCAAGAATTTGGTAATAGATTACTTTCTTTCATTTTTTCTTGATTACTTTCCAGTGTACCTTTCAGTGTCAGGATTGTTTATGATGAATAAACTTTCTCCACTTCTCAATGTAGATCAATGATTAAGAAATTTTTCTTCTTACACATTTTTTATTTCCTGTCAGAAGCATTGCATCAAAGTTTCAATTTTCAAGTTTTGAATGTTTGAAATGAAATATTAAAGTCAATTATTATCAATAGTATTTGCTTTATTCATTTATTTTCTTTATATCATGATTGAATACAATTTATAAGAATGCTGAGATGGGCTTTCTCTGTTTGTTTTGAATCTTGAATTTTTTTTTTCGCATTGTTTTGTTTTTGTTTTTTTAAATCATAGGATAATGATGACGAAGATGATAAAGACCTTCCAGATGCACCATTTACACGTTTGTTCAAGATGAGTAAACCAGAGTGGTATTTCATTGTTCTGGGGTGTGTTGGGGGCATGATCAATGGATGTGTGTATCCTGCATTTTCTGTTCTGTTTAGTGGGATGATGTCTGTAAGTTGACTGTTTTCAAATGTGATTTTTTTTTAAAAGTATATTTTTATACATGTTATAATCCATAACTGATCCGACGCGTTTTAAAGATATTATATGTGAGACTTCTTTCTTCCTTATCCAGTTCCCGGTGACCATTACAGTGTAGTGCCCATTCTATGAGGCGGATTTACTCTGGATCAAGATATTAGGCCAAGCAGGTTATTAGCCCACTGATTTTTGTTTGGTAGGAATTAATTTTGCCTGGACAGTAGCCTCTCGACCTACTCTTCTTGAGTTCCAACTGCCAAGGATTCTTTAATGTGCACAACTTGCACACAGGACCTCCAAACTTATCGTCAGATAGGACTAGGTTCTTGATCCCACCTATCTTCATAGGATCAGGGGAGTGGCAAATAGGTGTGTACCGAGTTTGGTGAAGAAAAACAACAGCTGTCGCTGCTGGGATTCGAACCTGGTACCTTTCGCTTCAAGGTGTACCATACTTCTGAGCCACTTCTTCTTCTTCTTCCTCCTTGTAAGTCACATGTTCCATGTCATTAAACCTTAAAATCTAAACAAACTCCAGGTGAACAAACAGTAAATTAAGAGTTACATGCATTATGTGTAAATTATGTTCAGATTAGAGAGTTCAGAGACACAGAACAAAGGACCCTGTAAAGTTTGCCAAACTGCAACATTTTCACACGTATGCCCAAATGAATTTTAATTTACTAATATTTCACTCAGAGAATGTTTAGATTTTAGGCTTCAGGGACATGGAACATGTGACTATGCATGTAAGATGAAACAATAATGTCAACAACATATTGACTTGACTCATTTGACACAAAGGAAAGTATCAACTAGTAAACAAAGTATAACTAGCATGTTTTCACGGGCAATGGGGTACACTGGCATGGTGCGAAACATATGAATTGTAACACCAATTGTAGCAAAGAAACAGCCACGCGAGAGAGTCCTACTTGTATAATAAAAATGTGATGACCCAAAAATAGATGAATTTGAAAAGTTTAGTTTTGACCAGTATTGTAACATGAATTTAGATTTCAAGCGTTGCTTAGAGAATCATCAATCATGCTTTGATTTTTGTAACACCAATTGTAGCAAAGAAACAGCCACGCGAGAGAGTCCTACATGTATAATAAAAATGTGATGACCCAAAAATAGATGAATTTGAAAAGTTTAGTTTTGACCAGTATTGTAACATGAATTTAGATTTCAAGCGTTGCTTAGAGAATCATCAATCATGCTTTGATTAGGCAATAGGCAACAGCATTCCAGAATAATAGTAGCTGTTTCTTAATGACATATTAACTTGTTTCATTTCTCTTTTTAGACATTTGCTGAGGATGTAGAATCTCAAAAAAAGGATTTTAGATTGTTTGCATTACTTTTTGCAGGCCTTGGCATTCTCAGTTTGTTAACTAAATTTTTAGAGGTAAGTCATTTATGTGTTTTCTTCTATAATTTATTCTATTATGTTATGACATGGTACTCATTGAAATAAGGGCTGCTCATTGTATCATGTTCTCCTTGGTTATTTGGTGCCAGGAACCACTTATAAAATATAGCAATACACAATACATCCAACATCCATGTTGTACCAAATACACAAGAGAGGCCTTCTTAATTTTCTTCAAACACACACACACACATACACACATACACACACACACTTCATCACATTCCGACAATCACACATGGTTTGCGGCTTTGCTCGTCTACCAATGAACCTCTCTTTTTCCTCTTGGTGCCATGCTGTGAACCAGATAGCCTTTTGTGAGCTTACTCAAAGTTTTAGGTATACAAAAAGGTCAAAGGTCGTGATTGTAATGTACACAAATAGTCTTGATTTAGGAGCCAGGCACCAATTCGAGAACTGCTTAGAGTGTGTGTATGGGTGCATTTCAGATGGTGATGGTGGGTGTGCGTGAAGTGGCGTGTGTGTGTGTGGGTGTGCGCGCACATGTGTTTGTGTAGAGTTGTGTGTCATACGTCTAATTCCATGAAGTGAGAGTGCCTAGATTTTGTTTTGGATTTGTTGTTTCTAGCTTTAAGAAAGTTATTGTTTTTTAGTTGCAAAACTTTTGGTGCTTGTAATTGATTATGTTTTATTGTCAGTAAAAAGAAATAACCTATGACATTTTGAATTTTGTTTGTTAGGAATTAACTTTTAGAAATTGTTTTTGCTCATTTGGAATGAATGAAGTGGATTATTTACTGCATGTGCCATTTAATAGACTGACATTAGATGAAAAATTAGAACTGAAACGTTTAGGGCCACATCAGCCAGCTGAGTTTGAATTAGAATAACAAACAGAAATCGTAAACTAGGTGGATAGAAATAGAAAAAGAGGAAGATCGAAAGGAAGATGGATGGATGCATTCGAAATTGACATGAGTGAGGTGGGCTTGGAAGATGTAGATGTAATGGATTGTAAAACATGGAGATGTGACATTCGTTATGGTGACCCTGCAACTAGCGGAATAAGCTGTAGAGAAGAAGGAGATTGCATGACATTGAGACATCATTCAATCGTGGAACCACCTAAGCAGGGGGATGTTGAGTTTGGGTTTTTTCTGCAAGTTTTCTGCATTCAGATATTTGATAATTTAGATTATTAATTTTATGTTGGACATGAAATATGAAAACACTATTACTGTCTTTGATGAAATGTTGCATCTAGTGTCTCAATTTCTTAGCTTGTGTGCAGAGATGTTTAAATAAGTACCTTTTGGGTCTAAGTAAACCAATTATATATCTATCTGTAACAAGTTGAAGTAGTTTGAAAAGATTTTGTTTAAATATGAAGGCTGATTAGAATCTTGCTATTTTTTGTATTTGAGTAAATCTCTTTGTCAACTCACAGACCTCTATGTTTGCATTTTCTGGGGAAGCTCTAACCAGGAGACTTCGAGATCTCACCTTTCGGGCAATGATAAAACAAGTGAGTTTTGAAATGTCGTGTCACTATATGTGATCAATCTCTTGCTATTTATGTCTCTGAAAATAAATCGGGTGTTCATAAAGATTTGTTTCTTGGATTGGATTTCAATAACTCTGATGTTTCTTGCTCAATGTTCAAGATATTTTTATTTCTCACAAGCAAATAGGCTTTTGGTTTTTACCATCATTTTTGTGTCTGTGACAATGAACTGCATTGATGTCATCAATTTGTCAGTACAACCACTGGACCAAAATGAATAATTATCTCAGATAATCACGCATTCTGTAACACACCATGATCCCCACAGGATATATAGCAATGTTCCTTCTCCCAAGTGACCAATCCTATTAGAAAAGAACTTGTTTGACACACTGTATTCTTGAATTCTAATGCTTTATCACATGTGAATTTATATTCCATTTTGTTCAGGATATTGAATGGTTTGATGATCCCAAAAATGGAGTAGGAGCTTTGACAACCAGACTGTCTATAGATGCCTCACAAGTTCAGGGGGTAAGGGTAGTATAAACAAAGATGATAAATACACAAAATCAAAATTCAGTGCTTTTGACTATATAACGAGCGAGAACAATTTATGAGTTGTTTCTCCTGAATTGGATTTGTTATTTCATTCAAAAGGTCCTTCACTTCTAAAGACAAAAGTTTTGCAAATTTCCGATTTTCTCATAAGGTTACGGCAAAGTTTGTCAAATCAAACAAAACCAAACAAAGGATCATCACTCTCCTGCCGACTTCGGCAAAACTACTTGAGTCTTTTATCTTATTATCGTCAAACTTGTAATATACAGTTGACTCTGCTTAATCGCAATATGGCGGGAGCGGGAAATCTTTTGTGATTAAGCAAAATTGCGATTAACTGAAGTTGGCCGTGGGCCCAGTATTTTAGCGTAATGTCACTACTTGACAACTAGGTATGTCTGTTGCAGTATGTATTCCATCTTTTTTTGCATACATATCTTTGCCCTCTGATTGTCATGGACTTTGGACCGTCATGAACATGTCATGGCCTCATTACAAAGTTGTTGGTTTTTTTTTTGTTTTTTGGGTTTAAAAAAACCAACATTTTCTGTCACAGGTGACAGACATCAAAGAGTTCACAGACATAAGATTATAGCCACCCTTGCTTTTGTTAGATATGTCCTCACTGGCAAGGAGTCTGAAACTCTTTTGATTGTGCAGTCAAAGACGATCCAATAGCCAGTTGCTAAAAGTCTGTGAGCTGTGACCATGGAATTGTGACTCATCTCTCCAGTGAAGAGACGTAGCGATTGTTTGTGATGGGATAGATGACACATGTTGTCATTCCTTGTGGGGCGGGCTAAGGGCATCGCGTAATGATTGAACAAAGGTGGCTGCAGCATCTGCTTGACCCCCAATCAGTGTAAGACTATTGTATCATGACGGTTGTTAGCTAATGACATAGATCACCATATAGCAATGTGTGAATGCAGGAAAAAGCCGATAAAAAATGTAATGCAAGGTGTCGCCAGGTGTCGCCGATTTTGCGATTAACTAGTGACTTTTATATTATATAGAATTAATTGCGTTTCCTGGAAAATTTTGTGATTAAATGGAGTCGACTGTAGTACATAAACATATGTGTGTTGTTTGTATCATGCGTGTATTCATCTGCTCCTTGGATAGACCATGACTATGTAAAACCTCAATAGATTTGTTGGATTTTATTGGAGGTTTTATGCAAGTGATTGTGACAGTGTATTTTACATAGACTCTTTTGGTCGCCTACAATTGTATGTTAAAGGGAAAATGTTGAGGTGGTAAAAAACCATTGTTAATAGGGTTTTAAGATTTATTTATGGTCTATTGACTAATGTTGAGAGTGAAGTTACACTGGTTACACACCAAATGCAAAAATGTTTTCCCAAATTATGATATTGATACACTTTGCTTTTAACAATCAGTTTTTTTCCCTTTTCGATTAATCACTGTTATGGCATGTTCTACTGTGTGGTAATAATGCAAATGACCAAAGACGCTGAATGACTCAGGATTTTATCCTCTTTGTGGTATGAGGACAATTATGCCATTTTATAAGTAAAGAAATGTTGTATTCTCATACGACATATTCTTTCTTTCTTTATCGATAACCTTAGTACCTTTCAATGTTAGGTTCATATGACATATTATGTGTATTAATAGTGCGGAAACCTCTTCTTTGTGACCGACCTTAATGCGGTGGAGAGGCTTGAGGCATCTTTGACTTTGAGGGCTATACCAAACAGGTACAATCGTGAAACTCGGTGAAAACCTATATGCCACTCCCCTGATCCTATTCAGGTAGGTGGGATCAAGAACCTGGTCCTATCGGAGACGGAC
>JARBEQ010220825.1:0-12283 GCA_030265355.1 Tritonia tetraquetra
CCCTCCCCCCGCACACAAACACCCTCAAGTGGGCATGTAATACCGATATATCCCACATCTCATCTTGTTCAGAATTAATGTACACTTTGCAATAATGATAATAATAATATTAATAATGATAACATTTATAATGTTTCTTTCTTTTCCCAAGCACCAACAAAACACAATCCATCTCCCTTTTGGTCTCACTCTCTTTCTTTTCCTCAGCATTACCAAGACAAAAAAAATTGTCTTCATCAATTACTCTCTCATATCAACTTAACATCATTTCTCTTGCTTTCTCTATCATGTTGTCCACCACCAGCTCTCTCCTGATGGCCACAATCTTTTTTTGACCTCTCTTTATACTTTTAATTCTTCTAATAATTCTTCTAATAATTACACTGCAGTAGGACAACACTCCAACAATGAAACAGTTTGAACTACTATTTGTTCAATAATGTCTTACCATCTTCTTATGAAACAGAATACCCTGTCTCCAGGCATCCATTTCAGATTCCATCTTTCTGTGAGCACTACGCGCTTTCCTTAGCTTTAGTTCGTCTTCACGTCTGTAACAAATAAAAAACAAAACTATAATAGCAAAGAGCTATAGATCATTCATGCTGTGACAAGAAAGCAAATAAGGTATATAGAGATCTTTCAAAAACCTGATTAAGATAGAAAGACATTTCATAAACGCTATAAAATAGTGACAAAATATAAGAAGAAAGTCATGTAAGATAATGAACGCAATCATTACAAAATTATGTACCTAGACATATAGATAAGCACAATTCAATCATGATTTTTCAGAGTGATAAAATTTGTATTAAAATGAACCAGTTTCACCATTTATACAATTGCTTTCACTCACTTTTTCTTTTCCAACATTTGATTTCTTGATTCCAGAATTTGAGACAGGTTGGTCTCTGCCTTACCCAGGCGGCCCTCTATAGAAGATTTCAGGATTTCACTGTTTTCCCTGATGACAGTCAAGTGAATAATGCTCATAATCATTATAACAAACATTCAACAAATATGGTATCATTAAAATCGATCTAATCACAAATTTGCATTATGACACTATATTGCATGCTTAGGGTACCAATATCACATGCTTCTTTGCATAAACTAAAAATATAATTGAACGTATAGTATAAAGTATTCGTTGTGATGAAATTTGATACTCTAGACAATATTCATGTTAACATGAAAGGTTTGATGGCAAAATGTGACTTTTACGTTCTGTCGTCAAACCTATCATTGAGAGTGGTACTTGTTTTGTACAGTCCATGAAGAGCTCTACCACAAAGCGCAATATAAGCAACATTTTGAAAGACGGGTTTAACAGCAACTCATGCTTTGCCGTCAAATCCTCCATATCACCATAGATAATTTTGTTTATATTTTCAGCTAATATGAACATGAGGCCACAGAACAAACAGTGGCCTGTTGTGAACGTGGTTACACAGTCTTTTTAAGCACCATTGCATAAACTAAAATGGAAAAAAATTAGAAAATTTATTTAAAAACTCATTCATCTAACATGGAATAAAAATTCCTTTTGTTTCCATTTTCAAAATGGGAAAGACAAAAACAGAAAAAAAAGGTGAAGAATAAAAGATAGGTTAGTGTTCCTGCAATTAGATTGAGTGTAACAAGGAAAGCTTGAGATTAAAATTCCTTAGTACATTATGAAGAAAGTTTCATAGATTGAATTTCTAAACATACAAATCGTTTTTCAGTTACCTCTCTTGTAGCTGCACTGATTTCTGTCGCCTTTCATACAGCTCACGCATTTGGCGATTGTCGTAAAACTTTTTCTAAATTTCAATTGATTCAAAAAAGAAAGAGCGAAAGCAATGATAAAAATAAAAATTGGAAAAGAATCATCAAAATTCTATTCAAATTCATACGATTTTGATAAGAATATAATAACAATGATCTTTTTCATTCATCTTTTTTTTCAATGAGAAATAACTAAATACTCATCAAGTTTGCTGCTTTCAGGGGGTACTGTAGCATAGCAGTAACACATTCACTTTCTGTGCAGAGGTCCTGGGTTCGAGTCCCAGTGATGTTTCTTTGAATTTTCTCTGTTTTGATGGCTCTGGCCTCTTAAATTCCTTTTAGAATCAAGTCAACTGAAAGCTGGTGAGCATGGTTTCCAATGCTTCGGTCCAAGAGCATTGAACAGCCTTCGGTCTCAAATTCACCAGTCTTCGTCCTTAGACATCTTCAAAAAGCACATCAAGATGCATCTGTATATACAGGCGTTTCATTGAACTTTGTTTCTAGAAGTGTCGTATGTGAATCAATACTGTGTTCTTAACATTGAAATTGTTGTGGCCCAGAGCCTTTGTTCGGGAGGGGCATATGGCGCAATTTAAATGTTTATTATTATCATTATTATCATAAAGTCAACTTATAATGAGTTGCTAAGGGTGTAAATCTAACAACTTTAGAACTCTTTAGGGGCTTTCTATCAATGTACATCAACGTACAAAATGGTTTCTATCAACCTACAAATGGTTTCTATCAACATATAAAGGGTTTCTATCAATGTACAAAGGGTTTCTATCAACATACAAAGGGTTTCTATCAATGCACAAAGGGTTTCTATCAACGTACAAAGGGTTTCTATCAACATGCAAAGGGTTTCTATCAACATACAAAGGGTTTCTATCAATGTACAAAGGGTTTCTATCAACATACAAACGCTTTCTATCAACATACAAAGGCTTTCTATCAACATACAAAGGGTTTCTATCAACATACAAAGGGTTTATATCAATGTACAAAGGGTTTCTATCAACATACAAAGGGTTTCTATCAACATACAAAGGGTTTCTATCAATGTACAAAGGGTTTCTATCAACATACAAAGGGTTTCTATCAACATACAAAGGCTTTCTATCAACATACAAAGGGTTTCTATCAACATACAAAGGGTTTCTATCAACATACACAGGGTTTATATCAAAATACAAAGGTTTTCTATCAACATACAAAGGGTTTCTATCAACATACAAAGGCTTTCTATCAACATACAAAGGCTTTCTATCAACATACAAAGCATTTCTATCAACATACAAAGGCTTTCTATCAACATACAAAGGGTTTCTATCAACATACAAAGGCTTTCTATCATTCTATCCATTGTATTTTTTTTTGTTGCTTCAAATCACCCACAGTGTATATTCTCAAGATATAATAGAAAAGAAAGAAGTCTTACCAGAGCCTCTTCATGTAACTTCATGTCTTTTCTTTCACTAGCTGAAGTAAGCTCGGCCCTTTTCTTAGCCAAAATCACCTGCTTGGTTAATTCCGCCTCTTGTTCCATGGCTTGTAAGTTGTGCTCCTGGTTTGGGAACGCAATCAACAAAAAACATGAAACTGTCAGTCCAATCTTTAATATCTTCATGAAAATATTAACAGAATTGATGACATGAAAAGCAAGTTATATCTTTACAATCTAGTCTACTTACTCAACTCACTGTTCATCTGATCATATATAGAATGGCAATAAATCCAATTACTCGTCAAACATACCTGAATATCCTTCTTGGCAAGATTTCTCCTGATTTTTTCTGCCAATTGAAGTTCCTATAACAAAATAAGGGTGGGATAAAGAAAAATCTTCTTATTCAATTTTTAAAAAACCCAAAAAACTATCATATGATAATAATAAGTGAACACATGCTCCACCAGCTCAACATGTTCAAGGAAAAGGTAGTAAAAACTGTTGTAAAAGATATGTCCTTATGTGACGAAATCTGCTGTTTTCTTATAGGGGGTTTATGAGGGGTTTTCCACCAAGACCACAGTAAATATTGTTATGGCCAAATCGTGGGCAACACTTACAAATGTGGCGCTCGTTGTGTCATTCAAGGTTTGGGGATACAGTGGGCTGATCACCTGCTCACCTTATTTACTTGATCTAGACTTCTTCCATCACTGTGTTCAGCAATGGCTGCAACACTCCTTAGGGGAATAATGCGGTTTTGAAAACTTAAAACAAACTATGTCCTTAAGAGCCCTAGGCTCAGGGAGTCGGCACTTAACACTTTCAATACTGATGGCTATAATTATCACCATTTCTGGTTTTACCATTCAGTACATATGACGAATGTTATCGCCGTGCTCAATAGACACAAAAACACGGTTATCAAAGCTGTGTAATGAAACACTACCCAAGAGACATCACTTTTACCATTTCCAAAGTGTTCTTCGATTTGGCAATTATAAAAATGAATTTTGTCCATATTTTCAGGTTCAATCGATGATTGATGGTTTTAGTTTTTGCAAGGTCATCGTGTTTGACAAGAATTTGACAATTTAATCAGATTTTTTTTCATTCCATCAGTGGATTTTACATTTGTTATTGTGATACTCCGTCTCCGGATTTCTATTCAGTCTTGGGCGTGTTATTGACAGCTAGCCTTTGTTCGATCTGATCAAAATCATCGATTTTGCTGGGCCTATTGATTGGAGCCCGTCAAACGTAATTTTTTGGAATGATCATTATTTTTTCTTTCTGCAAATCTTTTGCAAAACCAATCAAATGCATGAAATGTACATTCATATCAATTTTATGTGAAAGTTTGATCACCATTTGTAAAGAAATAAAATTTTAGCAAATTTGTTTGTCTCTATTGTCAGTTTCTCAAGTGTTAATCAAATCTCTGTAGCATGACTGGATGGGATGCTGGTCTATTACAGTTTACTCTCACAACTCTTGGGGTCGAGGATTTGGGGGGAGTGAGGTAATCTGAGTAAAGATTCTTGCCCAAGGAGATGTTGCATTGCCTAAAGTGGGACTTGAATGAATGACATTCTTGCCCAAAAAATTTACTGTGTTAAACATTTCAACTCCTAGAAGAATCATTACTTATATCTAAACTCAGCCTTAGAAAGTTTTAAAAACACTCAAACCATAAAACAAAGACAGGTTGGAATTCAATGTTTTGTAATGTATAGTCATGTCTCATTCCAACAAAAGGTAAGCAATTATTTCATCTGTCCACACTATGAACAAGTTAATACTCTAAACCACTGATATACAGAGTACAAGTGAATGATATAATCTTGTAACCAGAAGAAGAAAAAATGATAAAATATTACCAACGTCAAAGGGATTTTCATAAAGCAAACAAAACTATTTCTAGCCTCTTTAGTAAATATTTGTGAGAAGAAATTTTTTTTCCCTTCATTTACATTTTTTGGGAAAACATAAAATACAGTGAAATTCTAAATAATGATTTTATTGAAAAAAGTCAAAGCAACAAATACATAAGTTATGTGTACCTGCATTTTCAATTGATCCTCTAATCTGGATTCCGATTTATATTGAGATTCTTCTATGGACAATTTCTTAAATTCTAAGGCTTCCTCTTCTAGATCCTGTCTCCTCTCTTTTTCTTTAAACTGAAAAAAAAAATCAACAGTTTTTATTAACCACCTAAGATCTAAGTGTTTCCCTTCCTTTCCCTGAAACACATTAATGAAGAATATGGGCAAACAAAGTATTGTTGAAACTGAGAGACATAATATTTGATTAAAAGATCCTTTTCATTCAATATTAGAGGAGTAATATCACTATGTGCTTTGACTCATCAACTTTTAAAACCATTTGTAATGTTATCATAACACCATATGTATAGATCTTGATTGATAACTTACATTTGAAAAAAAATAATAATTTCTGACTTACCATTTTCTCATCTTTAATACGATTCTCTTCAGCCAACAGTTGTCTCCGTTTGTTTTCAGCAATTATTCTTAGTGCTTCCTCCCTTTTCCTCTCATCATCCCACAACATGTTTACTCGCTTTGTCATTTCCTTAGCATTTCTGTCCTCCTCTCTTCGTTGTTGCATTAACTGTAAAATTTTTTCATCCTAATGTTCAAATAGAAAAAGAAATATGTCAAAATATATCACACCGTTATAAATATATGAACCAATGTCCCTGTAACAGACTGAATCATGATTTGTGTTTATTGAAATGTTTTTACTTGCATGAATTAAATAAAAAATGATCTCTTTAACATTCAGATTTAATCAACCAAAATTTCAATTAATTTAACAAAAATTAAATTTTCAAACAAAGTTGAGTGAAAACCTCTCAGAAATCATAATCACTGTTTATTCTTTGCACTGCTTTTAACAACAGAGGCATATAATCTTTTAAATCGCTAAACATTTCTGTTACACCTCACGTGACGCACATCTATGAAATTTTGTGTAAAGGTAGGGTATATTTTTCTTCAGTGTCTTTTACATATTAAGTTTAGGAAAATTCAGTAGTTTCAGAATAATTGACATAAAAGAAATGTAATTGTTCCATTTGCCATTGAAGCACATTTATAAATTGCCTTTTGTTCTTATTTGCTGTTGTGAATAAAGCCAAATGTCCTTTTACAACTTTGTTTTTGTTTACCCTAGATGTCTCCATTCGTATCAAATAGAGTAAAACGACGTCATTGTTGGGGAAATGTTCATGTTATGTGTCACCACTACTTACACTGTGGTTGTGGTATACAATAACACAGTAGAGTGTACTGTTTAGGAGTCCAAAAATAAAAAAACGAAACTAGTCAGTCAAGGTAAAACTTGCTGTATGGATGTGTCGTTTCTCTGTCTTAATTTTTTGCACTAAGTTTTTCAACGTGGGTAGACTTAAAGAGATTAACACTGGAATATCATGTCCCTGATACTCTAAGCAATGACGAGTCGGTCGATGGTGCAGGAAAGGAAACAGTGACGATTACACTTAGAGGGAAAATGTTTTTATCTGAGATCTTTTATACTGTTTTCACTGCAAATTTCCGGGGTCTCACTAATAAAATCAATAAAAAATAAATTCTTTCTATCAATTATCTTTAGTGTAGACTTTTAAATAGAACAGTAATCCAAAACAAGAAAGTGTTTGTGAATTACATCCAAACCTGTTTAACAAAAGGAATCCACAACAAACAAACATGACAAAGATCAGTTCTATCAGAAATAAACATAATATACTGTATACTGTAACAACTGACCCTAGCTGGCAACCTGAGGGTCATATTTGGAACTGAATTTGTTCTAACGTTGACCTTTGACCCAAAGGTTACTGATGTAGAGCACCGTTGAAGCTTCCTTTTCCTTCCTGAACCATGCCGGGTTCTAAATCATTGATGGAAATTAGAAGATAAATCTTTTTAAATGAGAATATGGAAGAGACAGTTTGCATTAAAATATCATCACACTCTTTCAGGAAGAAATCGTCACACAAAATTAGCAATATCAAACATGATCATCTTTTTAGTTTCAACAAATACACGTTTTCTATTATCTTTTTATAATATAATTTTTATATAATTTAAAAAAGCATTTCCATTACATCCTCATATTAGTTGGAGCATTATTATCAATCTCCAAGTATTTGATTGTATCAGGAAGAGCTTGTCTTTTAAATCAAAACACAAATGGCTTACTTGAGAACAGACTTTGGTCGTGGTGGATTTTTATCTTTTTTAGATACAAGTTCTCTGTGAAGTTTCAAACTTTCTTTGTCTGAAAATCTGTAAAAATTACAAATGGGTATTGAACTCATAAAGATTCAGGAAAAAACAAATCAAAATATTTAAAAACGTCGCATGGAATCAAATGTGACATCTTTACCTTCCTCTCAATTTTAAAAAAGTAATAAACTTTATCATTTAGCCTCTTAAATGTTAAGCCTTCATCATAATTGATCAATTTCTTCATAATCTAAAACAGGACAAAGTAGACAAAACATAACAGTGAAATTATGAAATCAGCATGAGATCAATAAAAACAAGTTAGGTAGGTAGAAATAAAATGTAATGGAAAGATTCATTACTCCACCACATATTTATTAAGGCACATCATTCACCTTATACCTAACATTTACATGATCCTACTACTACTACTAATAATATATAATTTAAATAGAGCACCTTACCCTGTATGAAACAGGCTCAAAACGCTTTACATTTGCAAAGAAAGTAACATTCAATCCACACAGTGCAACTAATTTATGATAAAAGCAATTTTAAAAAGTAATAATTAAGATATTATTTTTCAAAGAATGGTATGCAATGTTCGTACTATTTTCATACAATGACATATTTGTGGTCACAAATTAACAAGGAAGGCTTTAAATGGGATTTGAAAGAGTCTATATTATCAATGTATCTGACATGTTCTGGGAGGGAGTTCCAGAAAAGTGGATCCAAGTAGGCAAAAGATTGTTCACCAATTTTGCAGTCATCTTAAGTTTTGCAAGCACACAATTGTCAAATTTTGATCGGAGATTTCTTGTTGGGGTATTGAATATGGAAAGAGATCAGGCCAGATAGGGCTATTGTGTTATATCTAAGAAGATTTTAAAGAAAGTTTAATAGCTTGTTTATTGATTGAATCCCACTAATACTGCAGAGAAGTGTTGAGGCCAACCCCATGTTGAGTCACAAAAGGCACACAAGATACCTGTATAAATTCAGCCACCCTGACCACTAAGCATGGCTGAACACAGGGTTGGAAATTCTCTGGATCAAAGTATTTCAGACAAGCAGGTGATCAGCCCACTATGTCCTAAACTCTTCATTCACACCATCAGCAATACATTGGGCAGTATAACTCATAATCAAGGTCAATAAACAAATCAATATAGCCTTTGTGGTAAAAAGCAATTATATAAACCATTATGAATGTTACTAAAAACAGTGAAGCACTTGGAAAAAAAAGGAAAATCGAACCCCAAGTACGCTGATATTCAAAATGGTGGTATGCAACAGTTCAATTGAGAAGTGACAAAGTGAGCATATGAGGAATTTGTCTGTTTTTATTTTGCTCAGGTGATTGTTGAAGAGAATGTGTTGTGTCTGCAGACGGAAGATTACAACATGTTGAAGATGCCCTAGGGGGTTAACAAAATATTATTTGGGTCATTTGGAAAAACACACCAAAATCAAGAACTAACCTGGTTGCTGTAGCCAGTCGTCCTTTCCCTCTAAAGCCAGCAGGGGTTGTGGAGGTAATCTTTCCTTTTGGCTTCCTCTGTTGATTTACTGTAATAAGAATGATTACATAGATAAAGACTTTTTCAAAAAAGTCTTATGATTGTACTGATCCAGCCCATGTATTTTTTATATGAAGATTTATAAAACCAAGAATGGCACTGATAAAACAATTTCTCTGGTATCGAATTCACTTCCTTTTTTATAAAGATGGAAGTTATGAATAAACTGTATAGAATTATATAAACATATAACATATGTCGTAGCAATGGCAATGCTGCGCCTCGTTTGGACCGAAAAATGGGTCACTGCTGAGGGGCTATTTTGGGACCTATCTACCTGATACTTTGAAACTAGAAGGTGTAGTGATTTGTTCACTTACAAAGGAAGAGATTAATATTCATTCTTTTTGTCTTTGAAATTTCATTAATTTTCGATCTGTAGATTTATCACAGTAAGTTAAAAATATTCACAGTGGGTTGATCACCTGCTTGGCTTAATATCTTGATCCAGAGAAATCCAGCCTCATAGTGCTGGCCCTACACTGTAATGGTAAAAGGGAATTGGATAAGAAAGAATGTTAAAATATGCACCTCAGCTAAGCTTGAAAAGGAGAGCTTGAGGCCAGCAAAGCAATCAAGGCTGTCCATGATCGCTATAGGCGATCTGATAGGTCAATAAAGATAAAGAGGGTCAGTATGTCCCTGTCTTGGTTTGTACAGGGGGTGATGAAATCATGCGGTACCTAATGGCAAGCACATATTAGATTGAAAAAGATGTTTATTAGGTCTGATTTATATTTTACTACAATAGTATCTAAGTAATCCACTGAACATCTGAAAATAAATTGTAAAGGTTGGAAAAGAATTTATCTAAATTGAAAGGCAGTTGAACCCTTTGACCCTCATTTTGTAGATTAACATAGACTCACCCTGTTTCTCTGTGAAAGCCTGATATTTTTCCATTTTGCACTAACTAAAACAAAAGGTGCTAGAACATTTCTGATGGCACTACAACATTCCTTAGTCAATTTCCTATCAGAGTGACAAGTTCCATTCATATCTTTTTAATTGACAGAAATATGAAGTTTTCGTGGAAAAAATGGGCGAAGGGCAGGTCCACATTTTCAGAGTATTTTGCGCTTTAGGAGTAGTCACATTTTTCACATCTTCCAAACAAAAAAAAAAGTTGTAACTTTTAGATTTGTTGATGAATTTACACAATTCTAAAAGGTTATACTTAGAATATCTAGAGGTATCAAAGCAAGATGGTTCCAATGACTGAACATTCATCCAAAATTTTCATTGCCATTGCTACATGTGACAACTAAAGGCAACATAAATAGCGTAACTCAAAATGCATGCAACTAACAGGAAAAATGTTTTGTTTTTATTTTTCTTAAATGAAAAAAATTGAAGTCATTACAAATAATTTGCATATTTTTCTTCCTATACAAACATCATTCATAAAATACTTAAATTTAGCTAATAATTTCTTTTCATTATTTGATATTGAAAACTTGAAAGAAGACAGGACTTTCTACATTTAATGTTGTTTTTTCCAGCCACTTGGTGTCAATGCCTTCATTACTGATACAAATATGTTGAAATATTTACCTTCACTGGACAGCCTGTCTTTGATAGAAGTATGGGACATTTTCTGTTCATCAAGTTCAATAATTCGACCCCTTTCCTCACGACAGAGTTTGAGCTTTTCTGAAGAACACAAATTGTAGAACAACGTACATCATAATTTTTCTTTTTTTAAAAGAAGAGGAACTTTGCTCAGGAATATTACATTTGTGAGGTTTTTCAAGTTAGTTTTTATTTTGAATCAAAGAAATTTTAAAAATTTAGATTTTAGATCTGCTTACCCTGCCTGATGACTTCTCCCTCATCATACAATGAATAGATAGTTCTCAAGGGTATATCTTGAGGTAATAATTCCTCTTGGAATTCTGACAAGGGTTTGTACAATAATTCGATGGGCTGTGAAAACAATCAAATAAAACACAAGAATTCAATTGTTAAATTGCATCATTTTGACTCTATGACACAAAATTACACATAAAGTTATCGATTTCAACTCTAGAGTGACCAAAACCTTAAACCTCGTGGAAAGTGCCTCACTTCCACAAAAATTAAAGTCATGGAAAAAAATAGAAACTTTATTCATTTAATGAGAAAAAAAATCATATTGGTGACAGGCCACAATACATTATCTTCATTCTGTGTCATTTTCAGCACTTTCAGTAAAAAAAACAAAAACAAAATAAAATCACAACTACAAAATATCACACATACCTTAACATTAAGCCTAGAACAAGCTTCAAGTGATCGTGGACTTGTTAAAACATATTTACTTCCTTCAAATCTTGCATCTTCCAAATTGTGAAGATCTATATGAATGCTGGCTTCTGTAGTTTCGATGAAATATTAGTTGATAATTTCAAATGCTATAATTTTTTGAGTATGCTCAAGAAAGATGTTACTTTTGGGAAAAAATTCATACCTCTATAACTATAAGTCACAAGGAAATGAAACTTCCAGGGTAGTTAGATGTATGCATGGACAAAATATTCATGCAAATTAGGTCACATGGCTTTGGCAGCCATCTTGAATACCTAATGAATGCATAATTTGCATCTATAGCAGGAATTCTTGAATTTTTTGTGCTGAAAAAGCTGTGTGTGAATTACTTTGTGATCAGAATTATCAAATGGATGAGAATAAATATATGAAATGAAGTTTAAAAAAATGAAGTCTATGTCTTTATTTGAAAGATTGTGAGAGAATTTATTAGCATAAAGGCAACTAAAAATTTTAATTTTTCATTTTGATTGACTTGATCAGAGATATCTTCACATGATTCAAACACAACAAATCTGGGTCTTAATAGTACTGAATGAATAATATTATAGAGAATTACCCCACCCACTCAGGATCTGGTCCCAAAGTGCCACGCCCCCTTCTTGGTGGCCTCAATCTTCATTATCACACTCAATGTCAGATGATATCAGTAGAGAATCACTGGACCCGAATCCACTATAAAATCAACAGCATCGGCAAAATATCCTTCAACAGAGCCCATTAACCCTGCTACCCCACTCGCCGTAAATTTACCACACGTCCCACCTTGTCCGTCAGCGCCAGGGTGGTAAATCTACGTGAAGACCCGCCCCTCGCTGTTCCGCGTGCGCTGTAAATCTACGCGTTGGGGGTGACCTATAAAATGCAAACGGTCTAAACTCTTTTTATAGAACAAGTTCAGGAAACTT
>JARBEQ010220936.1:0-10695 GCA_030265355.1 Tritonia tetraquetra
ACCAAACCTCCCCCAAAACCCCAAAGAAATAAAACAATAAACGAAACAAAACAAAACAAAACCGTTGATCGTTTTTCTAAAATTTCAAACCAAACAAGCAAAAGCAACGCTTTCCCTCTTATAAAAAAGTAAAGGCTGCTGGAAGTAAAAATAAATGAGCAAGAGGGGAAAGGGTGATTTTCTTCTATCTACCCTTCATTCGGTTACTGACTGGCAAGACGATAGGTCTTAATCGAACTTCTGGACATCTCCATACCCATTCTCGTGTTATGTGTTCTGTGTTTTTTGTCTGTTAGCTGAAAGAAGGGCGTTGTGGCCCGACACGTTTCTACGTCCCTGTGCTCTGTCCCTTTTGGAGGTTCATACATTCCCTTTCCCCTCATTTATAGACCCTCTTCCGGTGTACACGCTACGGTTCTAAATATTTTTTATATTTTCAAACCTTTCTTTCTTCATCAATAACCTTTTAGTACCTTTCGGTGTAAGGTTTATGCACGATACACAAACTTTCGCCATTGATCCCCATTTTTAAACTTTGATTCAAATTATGCATGATCCAAAGAGACTACAGGGTCCTAAAACTCCCATCATAATCTGTCAAACAACGGATAGCTCAGCGGGTAGAGCGAGTGACTCTCTATCTCTTTGACAGGCTCTGGTTAGATCCTCATTGTGGTTTAACCTTTTTTCTTCTCTGTGGCTCATGAGAGGGTGTCCTGCGTGTCGTCGTAATTTTAGGGTTCGGTTATGACGCCTTTCCTGACTTTTTGCGCCTTTCGGCTCAGTGGATCGGGGTCCCAGTGGCGAAGAGGTACTGTTCTCGCCTCTGAAGCAAAAGGTACCGGGTTCGATTCCCGGCAGCGACACTGTCGGGTATTTTTCTCCTTGAAACTCGGTGAAAACCTATATGCCACTCCCCTCGATCCTATTCAGGTAGATGGGATCAAAGAACCTAGTCCTATCGGAGACGGATGATAAACTCGGAGGTGTGCACGATACGCACGTTAGATAATCATTGGCAGTTGAAAATCGATAAGAGTAGGCCGAAAGGCCGCTGTCCGAGCAAAATTAATTCCTACCACAAAGGTCACAGTGGGTTGATGACCTGCTTGGCTTAATATCTTGATCCACAGAAATTCAGCCTTATAATGCTGGCCCTACACTGTAATGGTAAAAGGGAACTGGATAAGAAAGAAGTAAGAAAGGCTAAGCGTATTCAGGCGTGCTTTTCTTTCTGGATGTGCTTCAAATAAACAAAAAGCGGTTAGTGATCTTTTTCAAGGATGGCAAATCGTACGTGTCCGTTTATTGCCATGGAACCGGGGTAAGCCCCTGCATCTTCAATCACAGGGCTCTTACTGTAGACTCATTTTCTATTCTTTGATTGTGTCCCTCATCTTGTCCATGTTACTTTTTTACAGTACAAGAGTGGTCGAACGATTAGCACGCTGAACCGGCCGAGGGCAGCGAACGATTTTGTCAGAATGCTAGTGCTGAAGCTCATAACAGGCAGCTCGCACTGTACACTCCTCATGGAGTTGAGAAGGATACAGGAGTGTTATGGCGTGCCGGGGGTAAACTATACATTGTAAAGCACAAAGAGCATCATGAACTTACTTTTTTTTGGGTATAAGTCAGTTAGTTCCTTATTGACCAACCAGCCTCAAATTAATATTTTGAATGCAGGACAAGAAGGCTTTCTTTATTCTTCCATTTTTCTATAACCTTTAGTAACTTCCGGTGCAAGGTAGAGAAGTAGGCGGTCGACCTATTATGCCTGATTTTGTAAGAACGAATTTTGAATTTCGTTATAATCTTTCCCATTCTAACCTGCTGATAGATATATTTTAAAAAAAAAAATATAATAAATGGCATTTCTATAGCGCTTTACCCCGTGTAAACAGGCTCTAAGCGATTTACAATAGCAAAATGACAAAAAAGTACAATGGTGGTGTGCCCCAGGGCTCAATCATAGGACCTGTCCTGTTAAGAATTTGCATGCAACCTCTTTCTAGTGTAATAGCTAAATTTAGCCTCTTCTACCATTTTTATGCTGATGATTCGCCTATGACTCTGTATTATCTATTGATAATGTGGACAGTCTAGTTGGACGTTGCGAAAGTTGTCTTATTGAAATTAAATCTGGGATGAGTAGGAACAAACTAATGTTAAACGATCGCTAGCAATCTGTTGTGGTGAAGGGTGTCAAATCAGTAAAACATTTATTGAAATTTAGTGTGCCTCAGGGCTCAGTCCTAAGACCTGTCCTCTTTACAATTTATATGCAACTTCTAGTGTAATAGCGAAATTTGGTCTCTTCTACCATTTTTATGCGGATGATTCTCAAATCTATAACTCTGTATGTATTAATAATGTAGACAATCTAGTTGGACTTTTTTAATGTTGTCTCATCGAAATTAAATCTTGGATAAACTAATGTTAAACTATGATAAAACTGAAATTTTACACATCAAATGTGTCTGTCTAATATGGATACGCGGCGTATTGTTTCTCACAGCACCCGCAAGGTTCTAATACACCACTAACAAGAGTCATCTAGAGAAAAAGTTTAAAGTTACTAGTTGTATGCCCTTGTTAGCAACTCATTATATAAGAAATCCACAGGGCCAGAGGCATAAGAACTAGTAATAATAAAATATGGTCAAAACCTAGTTGAGCCGGAACATTGCGAATTCAACAGAATTTTCTTTAATCTCGATTTCTCACGGATCTGATTCTGCTTCTTTTCAGATCTCCGTTTAACACGTTGCCTGTCATACAATAAGTGTTGCTTGATACCTGATGAAGGTTTTAACCGAAACGTTTGTGTCAAGGTATTACGATATTTTGAATGTTTTCACATTATTTTCTTCAACTTTTTATCTACCATACTAGCTACTAAGGTGTAAAAACACCTTTTCCCTAACTTTAGTGTTTCCGGCTGGATTCGAACCCTATACGGCTGCACGCATGTCTACTTGGCCACTGATTGTCCCGTTTCACTTCTTACAATGAAGAAGAGAAAATGTTGAAAGGGGGGAAACAGTTTTAACGGCTTATGTTATATCATTTAAACGAATAGCGCCACCCAGTTTCCTTTCTAAATAATGTCTGAGTCAATAGCGAAAAAAAGATCTCCCTTTTAACTTAAATATACAGTCATTAACGCACACAAGTGCCAACACCTTTCATTATATCATTCAAAGGCTCATTGTATGTCAAACCAAAATGCCACATATATACACACATACACACAGCATCCCCCCGCCCCAATCTCTCTCTCACATACACACACACACACACATACACACACACACACATACACACAGCATCCCCCCCCCCTCCCCCCTCTCTCTCTCACATACACACACACACACACACACACTCAAACCTGCTACAAACACACACACACACACACACACACACGCACACACATATTTCCCTCAAACACTCAAACCCGTTACAAACACACACTCAAACACACACACACTCGTGTACACGCTCAAAGCTCCAACATCCGCTTAAGTACGTCAATATAGAAATAAAAAAGAGTAAAAATGAAAGGGAGACGATAATATAAAGACACGAAATCTAAAAAAAAAAAGACAGAAATGAAAAATACTTTTTTGGGTCAATCTCGAAGTGTTTGTGTTTATTTTATCGAAAAATGATTCCCTCATTAAGGATTTCTTTTTGTGTGTGTGTTCGAGGCAAATACAAAAAGATAGATGTAGACTGTATTTAGCTCTCAGTCGATGAGCGGCCTTTTCAAGTAGAGCTTAACACTTCAGTGTTTGATTTGGACTCATTAATTTCCAATTTATAGCTCCCAAGCCTCCCCTCAACCCCCCCCCCCCCCCCTCTCTCTCTCTACTGCCCCCTCTCTCTCCTCTTCCTCCCTCCTTCCGTCACCTTCTACCTGTCGTCTTCTCGGACCCTTTCTGTTCCTTGTTGTCATTCGCCAGCCGGGATCCATTGCCATTTAACGCCCCTTAGCTTTTTGTTCTCGCTTTTTGTGTGGTAATAGAACATGCTTAATTGTATTACGCGCAGTCTATCTATCTATCTATCCTTCTTTTTATCTATCTATATATCATTCTTTCTATCTATCTATCCTTCTTTCTATCTATCTATATTCATTCTTTCAACCTATTTATCTATCATTCTTTCTTTCTATCTATCTATCTATCCTTCTTTCTATCTATCTATATTCATTCTTTCAACCTATTTATCTATTATTCTTTCTATCTATCTATCTATCCTTCTTTCTATCTATCTATATTCATTCTTTCAACCTATTTATCTATCATTCTTTCTTTCTTTCTATCTATCTATCTATCCTTCTTTCTATCTATCTATATTCATTCTTTCAACCTATTTATCTATCCTTCTTTTTATCTATCTATATATCATTCTTTCTATCTATCTATCTATCTATCCTTCTTTCTATCTATCTACATAGTATTACGCTATCTATCTATCCTTCTTTCTATCTATCTATCTACCTGCCTACCTATATCATAGCCTATCTATCAATATGTATATCCCTCTATCTATCTATCCATCCATATATCAGTATGTCTGTCTGTTTATCCATCTATCGATCTATCTATCCATCTATCTATTTTTTTTCCATCATGCATCTATCTATCGATCAATCTATCTTTCCATAATATAACCATCCCGTCCCTTGTTTACCAACCCTCATTCATTCACCATCTCTTTACTTATTTCCTCCTCAAGCTACCAAACAAGTATGTCCTTAAGAGTCATCAAGGCTCATATGGCCGGAGTTTAGCCCGTTTTCTCTAGCGTGAAGCGGACAAGTGACAATTTTTAAAGATATATTCCTTCAGCTCATCTCTACGAATTAAAAGATTGATTAATCATTATCTTTAGAAACTAAAGTGTAAGTAAAGTTGTTATTTTTACGCCCTGACAACTGATTATAGGGCATATCAAAGGCTGGATCTTCGACTTATAGTCCATCTCCGATATGACTTGATTCCATAAGGAGTTCACGGGGTCACGGGGTCAGGGCCATTAAAACTCTGTGAAAGTCCAAAGCAAAAAATCGCCACGTCGCCGCTGGGACGCAAACCCAGGACCTTGTGCGCACAAGACGAATGCATTACCTCTACGCTACGGGGGCCCTGTTATTTCTAGAATATCTAACGACATCAAGTAGGATGACCTTAAGAGCCGATCTTCAGGACCGATGCTTAATCCGGCTTCTGTAGCGTCAACGGACATGACGGTATGAAAACATTTCCCTAAATTTGTCCCAGGTACCATAAATTTACAGGAGTTCACCTGTAATTATCTATAAATTCTACAAACTAGAAGGCGTATGGGATCAACAAATTAAGCCGTGCAGAGCAAACCACCATGTTTCGCCTCGGAACTGGACATTGTGGCCTAAAAGCTCACCTGAAAAGAATAGATGTATCGGATTCATCTCTGTGTGATTGCAACCCCGGAGAACAAACTGTCAGCAACATACTCCAAGAATTTACAGACCTCGCATCCCTCAGATCTAAATTTTGGCCCGGGGATTGTGACCTGAACCAGAAATTGTGGGGCACTGTTGATGACCTAAGGAAAACGTTCCAGTCCACAACATCTGCTGGAGTTAGACTGTAGACAGCCGTCGAACGCAAATAAGAAGGCGCATGGTAAATACCATACGTTTCCCGAATGAGAGCATCATACATATTTGATATAATATGGTAACCATTATGACACTTTCTGGACAAAACCAAAATGGTTGAACCTCCCATAGTCTTCTGGACACACTAAGCAGGTAGAGACGACACAACGTAAACATAAAAACCTGGCAGAAACCACCACCGATTTTACTCCAAGACAAATCGATTAAAATCAAATACCAACACAATTTACAAATATGAATGCAATCAATAAATGAATCGACCGAAATCAAACCAAGCTTTCCGCTTTTAAACTCTGCAACAAAATATCATAGATCTTTCTTTATTCTTTCTCATCCAATTCCCTTTTAATATCATAGATACGAGAGAATAAACTCTATGAAAAACATCAAGTTTTGTTTTGTTACCCAAACCACATGATACCCCCCCCCCCCAAAGGAGTGTTGTGGCCAGCTCCGTGCCCAGCATTGCTGAACACAGTGCTGGAAAAAATATCCGGATCAGGAAGATAAGGCAAGCAGGTGATCAGCCCGCTGTGCCTAAACCTTGAATGGCACAAAGAGCGTCACATTTTTAGGTGTTGCCCAAGTTTTGGCCTTAACAATATTTACTTGCCTTGGTGGTAAACCCCTCAGCTGTAAGAAAACTGAGCAGATGTTTCCACATAATAAGGCGAAAAACCGTAAGCAACGCCCAAAAACATTACTGTCCAATACTAGAAGAACTGTCAGAAAAGCAAATACGAATGGACATGATATATAGCAGAAAATCTGAACTAACGAGACAAAAATGAATGGAAACATGAAAGAAACAAAGTTATCCACCAAAAAAGACAATCATTCAAAAACTATATTAATAAAAAAAAATTAGACGAGATGGTGATGGAAATACAACACGCCCCAGACAGTAAGACATGTATAAAGCAGTGAGAAAAATAAATCAGAAAAGAAAGAACAAGCTAATGATATGCGACGAACATGGAAAGACATTGTGTGACGACAGAGCCATAACCAAAAACGTTAAAAGAATAATAATTTAGCAACAAATGCAAAGCAGAAGAAGACATCCGAATAAACAATTCCTGCTGAGGACGGGTTTTACCCGAAACGTTCTGTATCCCTGTTATTTTCGCTATTTGAAGTTTTTTACATTTTTCTCTCTGTTCTTAAACTAAAGTGTAGACCTATCGGAGACAGACGATAAACTCGGAGGTCCCATGAGCACGTTGCGCACATTAAAGAACCCTTGGCAGTTAAAAATCGAGAAGAGTAGGCCGCAGGGCCGCTGTCCAGGCAAAATTAATTCCTACCACAAAAAGGTCACAGTGGGTTGATCACCTGTTTGGCTTAATATCTTGATCCAGAGAAATCCAGACTCATTTTGTTGGCCCTACACTGTAATGGTAAAAGGGAACTGGATAAGAAAGAAGAAAGATAAAAGACGAGTCACTGGTTTTCCATCTCGAGTTAAGCATTCGCCTTTAATAGAGTCATCCGTGGCTCAGTTGTTAAATCATTTGCTTACGGATGCAGAGATCCGATGTTCGAATCGCCTGGAGATGATATGTCATGGCTCTGCCTTGAAGATTCGCTTGGAAATGATTTTGATATGACCTGTGTCTAAATGGGCTAACAATTCAGATTAATTAAAAAATACTTTTTACGCATTACTCATTTAGATGAGACTGATAGAACAGTAGATCAGACGTATTCTAATAGTGAATAGAAAACTGAGTTCCAATCCTAGCTGATCAAAGGTTATGTTCGAAACGTTACGTATCCATGTATTCTGTTCTTTCCCGTACCTTTTGGTCTATACCTTCCGACTGCCCTCACATCATTGCGATTTTTATAGAAGGGACAACGCCCTTTTACATAGCCTTACTATGTTGGAAAAAAAAGTCATTAGAAATGACAAGTTTGAATCATTTCAACGAAATAACGACATCATCATATTTATCATCTATTAATAGGATGTCAAGCTCCAAAATGTCTCTCTCTGACTCCGAGGGATCTTTGGGATTGGCCAATGAAATGACTGGGATAGATTTGTTTAAACCTGTCTGTGTTTTCCTTCGTCACCTCCTTCCTTTTGTTGCCATTTATACAAGTTTTATTTAATTTCCGTGAAGGGTGGCAGCACTAAGCCATTGTAGAGTTGATGTTGACATCTCTAAATATGTGATGTTGACATCCCAATATATGTATATAGCAAGTGGCATAAAGTCAATATGGCCGTTCATGCCAGCAAAGAGGGTCATAGATGTCTTGCTGGCCCTACGAGTGTTTGGGGCGTAATCATCGTCTTTGCAAAATTAATGTTGTTCATTATTTCTCATTCTTTCCTTTGTTTTTAGTTTTTCTGCAAGACATAATGATTCATTATTTCAAATCAAGCATTTTTTCCCCTCCAGTTTGTATCATAGAGGGGTTGTGTCGCTTGCCTCTAGATACCCAAGTCTTGTTTTCTCTACACTGGTGCTGACATCCCTATAAATATGCAGCGTTTTTTTGGACATTCAAAATGTCCATGGCTCTGCGCTGGAGTTCAGTGGAATACTCCTCTTTGTTGAATTGCCTTTGCTGATGTTATGTGCTATGACTACTGACCAATGACCTCTCTATGTCGAAAAAATGGCGTAAAACCATCACCCCATAAAACCTTTGACTGCATTTAAAATCTCAACGAAATACATTTTACTTAACATTCTTTGAGAAAACTATTGGGTTAAAAGAAAAAGTTCTAAAGTTTGAAGTTTAATGCCCCTTTTAACACATAAAGGTCATATCAAATGCGGTCTAATAGAACTTGAGAAGATTCCACGTGAATCTCCAGGGCAGAGACTTGGAAACTCTGAAAGGTCGAGAAAAAAAAAAATTCAGCACCAGGCGGGACTTGAACCCCGGGCCTCCGCGTCCAAAGTCTAGTGGCATGACCACTGAGCTTGGTGTGTGTGTGTCTACGAATTTCTGAACGAACTATCGTGGAGTCCTTACTCGTCCACATTTGAGAATGCGTTCACAAATAACATGCCACCTTCTTTTACACCCATTTTCACACCAAGAAACGGAGAAAATACGTATGTCCTTAAGAGCCTTTAAGGTTCGTAGGGCCGGAGCTTAACCCGGTTTCGGTAGCGTGGAGCGGACAAGTGACAATGTGTCACTTTCTGGATAGGACGCTGGTCTTTCCCAAGACTCGTTTGAGAATTGGTACCCATTTCTACACCTGGGTCGAATGAGGCAAACGGAGTAAACGTTCTTGCCCAAGGAAAAAACGAAGTGCCTGAAGCCGGACTCGAACCCACGACCCTCGCCTTGAAAGTGTAGACCACTCGGCGACCTCGCCTCCCCCCGTTTATAGTCCGAAACGGAAAATGAAAGCACAAAAATGCTGGACGCGTAAAAGCTCCAAAATTATTTTTTTTCATTGCTTCTCCTATGCAAGCTTTATGACCACCCCGCTGTCATGTTTGAACATATCCTTGTAACGTTCCCGCCACGGACTGGTCAGCGAGGACCAAATATTATTAATGTTCCAGCTGAATATCACACGAGACCTTGAACAATCAATGGTTACGGAGGGCGAAGGACACGATTCACGCTGCATTGTCTTCTTTCGTTTCTTTTCCGAGCCGTCCCACTGTGCGCCTGTCCCCGACTAATCCGTGTTTTTAGCCTGCTCACCGGACCACGACGACCCGAGTCCTGAGTGATGACCAAGAAAGAGCGCAGCGCCACCCCGCCGCCCCGTGCTGCTCCGCTGCTCCGGTGACCTGGATTTGAATCGAGGCTCTACAACCTAGTGACTATTTTTAGTTATGGTCAGAGGAAAGTCGTGGCATTTTTTGGTGGGATATTTTTTGTGTGGGATATTGCCACTCACCGATTCGTTCCTTTTTATGTCTGAAAAAAGGTAATTTTGCGCTCTTTTCATCACTGTGAGGTCATCAGCTATCAATAATGATACACCCCTCGTTTGACCCTGAGTGGAGTTCGGGTTTAGCCTTACTATAGCTCTCTTTCTCTCTATGTGGCGTCTTCCTTCAGGAAAGTAGCCTTCATGATAGCCCTTCTGTAGTCGTCTACAAATGGTTTCAACTATTCAATAAGGAAAGAAAATAAAGCACTCATCAATTGTGGAATAGGTGGGGTTGGTTAGTTGCTCTATTATAATATCATGTTATTCATAGTGGGCTGATCACCTACTTGTCTTGTCTATCTCATTTAGAGGTGTTCAGCAATGCTAGGCACACAACTTCTAGCCAGTAACATTGGCCGTGGATAACACTCTGCTGTTGACAACTATAGCATTCATCAGTTATAATTTTACCCAATTCAATATTCACCAAGAATTATTCAAATTCTACTGGCCAAGATTGTCTTTCTACCTTTTTGGCCAATATTTGGATTATAATCTTGGTACGCCAAATACCAAGCACTTACTTAGGCCAATCGCTCTGTCATAAGCCATCCACAACGCCTCTTCACCGGGCTCTGTCTTCGACCATTCGTTCTGCCTCTCTCCAACTGGAGCGGGCTTGTCACGGCTCTCTTTTCTCATCCGGTTGAGTCTGGGATGTCTTTTCTCTAAAATTTTAAAATCATAGTGTTTGATATCTTGTTCTACAAACATCCCAACTACTAAACGTCCTTTCCGACAATACGATATCTACTATTCATCCATATCATAGTTCAATAAATGTCCTTTCCGACAATACGATATCTACTATTCATCCATATCATAGTTCAATAAACGTCCTTTCCGACAATACGATATCTACTATTCATCCATATCATAGTTCAATAAATGTCCTTTCCGACAATACGATATCTACTATTCATCCATATCATAGTTCAATAAATGTCCTTTCCGACAATACGATATCTACTATTCATCCATATCATAGTTCAATAAATGTCCTTTCCGACAATACGATATCTACTATTCATCCATATCATAGTTCAATAAATGTCCTTTCCGACAATACGATATCTACTATTCATCCATATCATAGTTCAATAAA
>JARBEQ010221158.1:0-12280 GCA_030265355.1 Tritonia tetraquetra
CGCTTGCAACACTCATGGGTCATAAGTGCTTGAGAAAAAGTAAGACAAGGGGGATGACACATAGTTCAAAGATAGAAGAGAAGTAGATTCCAGTAGATCAGTCAGTCCCTATCCCGGTCTGAGGTGACCAAAACAGTTTCACTCAGGTAGCCCCTGCAGAAGGGATACACTCAATTCATAGAATATACAGTAATCTATATTGTAAGAATGAACACTATAAATAGAGATGATTTCCATGAGAAAAAAAATTTCATCTCTCAAAAAACACAAAAATAAGAATAGAACTGAATATTTCCACTCGGCAAGAGACCCAAACCCCAAGCAAAACCAGATCATCTCATTCCAGCACAAGAACAGAAAGCTACATGGGAGCGGGGACGATAGGTGAGGGGGATTGAAGACAAAGGAAAGAGTGTGGACCGGTTCAGCACCCCCCGGTCCACAGAAGGGGTCCCTCCAACCGCCTGCAGAGAGAGAGAGAGAGAGAGAGAGAGAGAGAGAGAGAGAGAGAGAGAGGGAGAGAGCGGGGGAGATAGAGAGGGATGTTGAAAGAAAGACTGAGAGAAATGGCAAAAAGGAAAGACAATAATAATGACATGGAACAGAAATGTTTTTCTTCTTTCAAGTCAATTAATACAAAGTGAAAATTATTCAATTTGATCAATAACATGTGAAAATTAACTCTCAACGATTCCATAACAAGGATTTCGATAGTGACATCTCGATCGCCACGCCCCTCTTTTTTGCTGCTAATATCAACACTATAGAACGGATTTATAAAATTCTTTTTGTATTTTATATGTAAAGTAACATAATTTGAAACCTAAAACAAAGGTTACGAGAGAAAAATGTAATATTTTATATTTTTTCATTTTTTTTATTTTCTTCGTCACTTCGGAATGATGTTTACACTTTGCTTCCGCCATCTTAGATTTTTCGACCGACCTAGACCTAGACCCTCTCATCAAAAATTATTTTTTTTGCTGAAATTATCCTATTATTAGTTTAATATGCCTTTGGATGGACATGTAAAACTTATTGAAAGGCAGATCTCTTTCAATTTTTTATTTTATTTTCAAGCTGAATTTTTCTTTCCTGAAAGTAGTTGGTAATAAAGGTTTTAAGAACATTTTTGCAGTTATGAGTTTTTTTCCTTCTTTGCATCTGTAAAATGTTGTATTTTTGTGCGTGTTTTTAAGACCCATTAGTCTCCATTTGTCCTGATTTTTTTTGGCTGTGGTGTAAATAGGGCCAAAAAATCATACCTACAAGCATTCTATGTTCAATTGAGGGGTCATTTGTCATGATTGGTTGTACCTATGATTTGCTATGGCCCAGTTAAAAATCACAAGTCCTCTCAAAAAACGAAAAGTCCCGAAAACCATGGAATCGTTGAGAGTTAAAAATAAATTCTATTGAGTTTTTAGCCAAGTTAGATAAAAGGAAATCAAACTTACGACTTTTCAAATCTAAGTCCAAAGCCTTAATCACTTGGCTATGCAGCCTCTGTTAAGAGTCGATAGTCACCAAACTTGACCAACCTCATTCTTAGCATCATCGGTTAGGGTAACTGAGAATGTTGCCACTGTTGCTACATGCTTTCTGACGCTAGCACTTCTCAACAGCAGGAAAACAAAGTGTGACAATGTGCTAAGTAGCATGTCTTACATAATGCGTATGAAATCAAGTTTATAAAAAACAATGTTATATGAAATAATGGTACCGGTTGCAAAGCTCAGCACCTTTTAATAACGGGCCGACAATATAAGGTTTTTCACCTGTGTGACATCTCATGCCTAGTCCTGTGTGAGAATTTGGGTAAATGCCTTAACAGTACAATAATAGGGTTTTTCTCCTGCGCATCGCATGTGATTTGTAAGATGAGAATTGTTGGTAAATGCCTTACCACAAAGAGAACATTTACAGGCTTTTTCTCTTGTGTGGCTTTTCATGTGAATTGTAAGGTTTGAAGTGTTGGTAAATGCCTTACCACAAACAGTACATTGATAGGGTTTTTCTCCGGTGTGGCACCTCATGTGAATTGTAAGGTGAGAATTTTTGGTAAATGCCTTGTCACAAACAGTACACTTATAGGGTTTTAGTCCTGTGTGGCATCTCATGTGATTCGCAAGGTGAGAATTTTGGGCAAATGTCTTACCACAAACAGTACATTTATAGGGTTTTTCTCCTGTGTGGCATCTCATGTGTTTTGTACGTGCAGAAATTTGGGTAAATGCCTTATCACAAACAGAACATTTATGGGGTTTTTCTCCTGTGTGGCATCTCGTATGTTTAGCAAGATCGGAATTTTGGGTAAATGCCTTAAGACAAATAGTACATTTAAAAGGTTTTTCTCCTGTGTGGTATCGCATGTGATTTGTAAGGTGAGAATTGTTGGTAAATGTCTTACCACAAACAGAACAATTATAGGGTCTTTCTCCTGTGTGACATTTCATGTGATTTGTAAGGTTAGAATTGTTGGTAAATGCCTTACCACAAATAGTACACTGATAAGGTTTTTCTCCTGTGTGGCACCTCATATGAATTGTAAGGACAGAATTATTGGCAAATGCCTTATCACAAACAGTGCATTTATAGGGTTTTTCGCCTGTGTGGCATCTCATGTGATCTGTAAGGATAGAATTGTTGGCAAATGCCTTATCACAAACAGTGCACTTATATGGTTTTTCTCCTGTGTGGCATCTCATGTGATTTGTAAGGTTGGAATTTATGCTAAATGCCTTATCACAAAGAGTACATTTATAGGGTTTTATTCCTGTGTGGCAACTCATGTGATTTACAAGGTGAGAATTTTGGGCAAAGGCCTTATCACAAACAATACATTTATAAGGTTTTTCTCCTGTGTGGCATCTTGTGTGTTTTTTAAGGACAGAATTGTTGGCAAATGCCTTACCACAAACAATACATTTATAGGGTTTCTCTCCTGTGTGGCATCTCATGTGATTTGCAAGGTGAGAATTTTGGGTAAATGCCTTACCACAAACAGTACATTTATAGGGTTTCTCTCCTGTGTGGCATCTCATGTGTTTTCCAAGGTCAGAATTTTGGGTAAATGCCTTACCACAAACAGAACAACTATAGGGTTTTTCTCCTGTGTGGCATCTCATGTGATTTGTAAGGATAGATTTGTTGGTAAATGCATTATCACAAACAGTACATTTATAAGGCTTTTCTCCTGTGTGGCATCTCATGTGTTCTGTAAGACGAGAATTGTTGGTGAATACCTTTCCACAAACACCACAAATATACATTTTTTCACATTTGCGATCATCCACATACATCTTTAGTTGACCATTGTTATCACTTGCCCCAACAGAAGCTGAACATGGATGTCCTTTCACCAAACCAACATTTTCAATGATGACATTAGAACATTCTGGAAATTTCTCAATCCGATCTGTATCTCTGTCTTGAATTGCCAGTGTGTCATATAATTCATCTTTTCTCTCTGAGACGATCCTCTTGTTATGACTTAGTGTGGAGGTTGACAAAATTCCTGAAATATAAAAATCACAACTAATCACAGCAGAGTCAAAACTTTTAAAACGTAAAATGTTGTTATTGCAGATCGCTGACTTATTTTTCCCAAACAATCTAAACCAAGTTCCTCAAACACTAGAGAAAAAGGTATCACAGTGGCAAATTCTCTCAATTCTTATATAGCTCAGGGGTGACCACAAGGGCTAAATCAAATTGTTAAGTGATTACTACTGCTCAGTGTATTGCTCATGGTGTCAATAAAGAATTGTGGTCACAGTGGGCTGATCACCTGCTTGTCTGAAATTCTTTAATCCACAGTAATTTCCAACGCTGTGTTCTGCCATGTCTGGTGGCTAGAATGCCGTCATTTATACAGGGTATCTTGTGTGCCTTTTATGGCTGAAGATGGGATTGGCCCCAACACTGCTTTGCAGTATCAATGGGGTTCGATCGAGGGTATCTAATCAAAACACAGTTTCTCAAATCTTATGAATACAACCTCACCATAAATTCCTAATAAAACTATGAATTACAAGTTATGCATGTATGTGTGTTTCACCCCCGTGAGGTCCAAATATAAATGTGTGTGTTTGTGTTTGATGGCAAATCAATCTTGCTTCCATCCCTGCATTGTAAACTATGGAAACTTGAAATAAACACATCTATAACAGAAACAATATATGACAAATTGACACTATGGCAACTATATATAGGATAGTTTCAGTCTTCTATTAATCATTAAAATTTTCTGTTGGAGAAATAGATACATGCCAACATTGTGCCCCTTACTATTCAAAGTGAAAGTTATGTTTGCTAAACCTATGAAAGACAAGACTTTTCAGCCCACATGGTTCCTACTATACCAATTATAAAGAGACACCAGGGAAAGAGTATAAATATGTTGCTGATTGAAAAAGAAATGTTGCCCATGGATAGGCAATGGGTGATGAGACAGCTTCCAAAAAGGATAGACACCAAAAGATGAGAAGATAAAGGGGAATATGACAGCTTCCAAAAAAGGACAATGTGCATGGGCACAGTTTATAAAACATTATACCTGTATGTCATGCACAAACAATTCATTACCCCAACAACGTTTCTACTTATGATAAATACTTACCTTTTTCATTGTTTTCCCACAACTCTTGGCTTACTTTGTCAATATTCAATCCAAGGAAAACTCTACCCTCCTTCAAAAAAACTTTCTGAAAAAAAAATGGATATGATATGATGTCACGATTAAGCAAAATTATTGTATTACTGTATCATTCATTTTCCTTCTCGTGCGACTAACTTAAAGTCAGAAATTCAGAGTAATGGGAGGGAGGTGAAGAGGGTATACATTTTTTATCAGAATATTACAAACAAGAATGGAAAGAGGTACTATTGTACAACACCAAAGTGGATTTGAACCAGACAGATGATAGTGACAGTTAAACATTAGACAGGTCCTAACTCACACCAATCAAAGATTGTGCCTTTAGTTTGATGGTGAACCTAATCTGACCCCATACACGGATAGCAAACTGCAACGACGATATGCACTCTCAGTAATTGCTTTCTTATATCTTCCTACATCTTCTATATTCTGCTTCTGTCTCTCTATCTTCCATTTTTTGTTTAATTATGTTTTGGAAAGTGCTTTTGGTATTATGTCTCTCAATTTTTCTACTTTTGATTTATATCTCTTTTGTTCTTTCTGTTTATTAAGTTTGGTTTTAAGAGCCAAGTTGAATTTCTGAACCACTAGAAAGTGATCACTATATATTTCTGCTCCTCTTTTCACTCTGATGTCTTTAGTATCAATAGAAAATGTCTGTTCTATGAAATAAAAAATGACTAGCATTGTATTCAACAATTTGTGGTGGTGGTGGTGAAGGAGGAGAAAGGAGGAGGTGGTGGTGGTGGTGTTGGAATTTCATTTCGAACATTGACATTTTGACAACAAAATCATTTCTTATTAACAATCTAATATTTGCATTAAAATGAATGCATAAATGCATAAAGATATTTTTAGCTATAACACACGTCGAAAAACATAAACTCTAAAGCGTTCCTTTTGAATTTCACATCGAATTATGAAAAGCAACAAGTTACGCAGAGCTTACAGCACTTTTATATTATCCACTTACATCACACTAAGTCGATTGGTGAGTATACTTTTAGAATTTTAGAGTCCTTCCCAACAAAGCCTTTTCTGATAGAAGTGTTTTGTTACCTCCATTATAATAGGATAAAAAGGATGGCCACTAGCTATTATCTAATCTATTATTATTGACTTTTCCTTCCTATCCTATGAAACTTTGGTCCATTCATGAATATCTTTGTGTTTGAAAAAAAGTGTTCGGTATTTTACGGTTACTTCAGATGTAGAAATCGTGTAACACTTCCCCATTAGCACTTTCTGTATTTTCACGTTCTTTACCTATTACTCCAAAAACATTTCATGCTTATTGCCAACCGTAGCATTCAGATCACCTAATATTATAATGTCTTCATTTGTCTGGTGTTATCAGTGGCTATTTGTAACTGGTGGTAAAAGTCTTCTTCTTCATTCTTTGGTGCATCTCTGTTTCGACCATATCCGACAATTATTTAATATTTTTATGTTTGAATTCAATATCAGTCTTTATGAGTCGCTCATTTCTGTAATTAAAGTCACAGAGTTCATACATTGTTTCTTAGTAGTAGTAATACTATTCCTGCTCTTGCTCTTTCATTAGTATTGACACCTGAATAACCAAAGTATGGCTACCTAGATTCTCTACGCCCTGGCCTTTCTTTTTAGTTTCTGTTATGCTAAAAAATATATTTTTCGTATTTTTTTTTACTTCGTTTTAACTCTATTTTTTTTAGCATTGATAGATCTTGTATTCCATCTTTCAATATTCATAGTCCTTTCCCATGCACTCCTTTTACTTTGAATCCATTTTATTCGAGCGCAAGTAGGAGATTATCCAACTGCACCCTAGATAAGTGATGGCCCTGTGACCTCTTAGTTCGGATCTTCATTTGAGACCTTCCTATTATGGTTGTACATGTTTGGTATAGCCCTCAAAATCATTAGACCACCCAAGCCTCTCCAACATAACAAAGTGTGTCATTAAGGAGAGGAAAGCTAGAATTGCAATGGACAAACACATTATTGCCAGACAATTCAGAGAAATGGATACTTTATTATTTATAAAGTTTCTTTTATATTTTGCACTGTGAAGCTTACACTCATTGAAATTAAGTTACATAAATCATCTCAGCATGCATATTGCTCATTATAAGTATTTTTTTTGCTCATCTAGTATGTCCAGCATGACAAACATCAGTTGATAAGTTCCTGAAGAAAAAGATTTGTTCTTACGAACAGTGGTGATTAACTATCTTTTAAAGGTTGTATTCAGATAGTTTATTGATCATCAGTGAAAAGTTCATTTAGCAAATTGCAATTAGATTTTTTTTTAACACAATGCAATTTTCTACGATGACCTTTTGCCAGTCTCATATGCTTAAATAACATCAACCGTAAATAAACAGAGATTATTTTTTAAAATTAGGGATAGAAAGAAAATTTTAAACAATAATAATTACAAAGAACTATATAATCTTTTCACTTTGCTTTAAAACGTCGCTATACATTAGATAAATTACAGACTAAAGAGGACAGATAGACATTACAAATCCAATACCTGCTCATCTGAATATAACTCTGTTGATGTTTCATGGCATGTCGTTCTATTTGCATCTGCATTGGGTGTATGAGCACTGCTACTGAATGAAACATCCGCTTCTTCATCTCTTTCCACTTTTATTTCATGACAGTCACTAGATGATGCTTGGTTTTGATCCTTTTCAGATTCCATGGAATGAAAGACATTTGAATCAAAATCATCACATCTATCAATTTCTACTACGACATGACTGGAATCATTGACCAAAAAACCTTCCTCTTTTCTCTCTATTTTCACTTCAAAATAATTTACTGCTTCACTGGGTACATGTCTATCCATGTCTATTTGTATGTTACTTTCATATTCTATCTGATTGGAATCATTAACAAAAAAACTTTGATCTTCAGTTCTCTCTACTTTCACTTCAGTGGATACATGACTGTCTGTGTCTTCTTGTATTTCACTTTCACATCTTATCTGATTGGAATCATTAACCAAAAAACATTCATCTTCATTTCTCTCTACTTTCACTTCAGTATTTACTGCATCACTGGATACATGACTGTCTGCAAGTTCTTGAATTTCACTTTCACATTTTATATGATTGGAATCATAGATCAACTTTTCATTTTGTATTTCAACAGTATCTTCATCAGAAGGTCCAGACCGAATATTTTCATGTTCACATCCCTCAGTTTTAAGTCCATCAGTTGAATTTTGAAATCTGACATCACCACTTTGATCATCTTCTTGTTCAAATTCTCCTTCAGGCACAGATGATTCCAGGACTTTGGTACGAAGAAAGGCTTTATTGGCAAACAACATTATTGGAAATGGTTTTTCATCTTCCACATCTTCCATTTCAGTCTCAAGTTTTTGCTGGCTGAGTTACATAGATTATTTCTGAAAAAAAAAGAAAAAAAAAAGGAACTACCATGAGAGCAAGTTTAATCGTCAACTTTCTCTGACCTCATATACAAACATTTAAAGTATAATTGAGTCAGCACAAAGAGAATAACTCTGGTGACTGATGTACTGTCTAATTTGGTTTATATTACGACATCCTAAGGACCGTTGTAAAATTGTCGATTAAAACTCAGACGGATGCGGCACCTTATTGCACATAACCGATATGTCAGACAGATGCACCATGGCGCACCATCAATAACCACTGATATCCTCTATAATAATGCGCCTAGAGTGTGGGGAACCGTCTCTAATGCTAGTTTCAACCCCTTTCCTTTCTATATCCGGAGATTTGATTAAACAAGAACTCTTTTTTAAAATAAGAGCAATTTTCTTGTTTCACTTCTGTGTTATAATATGCTCCACAATCCATCATCATCATCATAACAATTCTTTTTAGGAAAAATGGAAACAACAAAATTCAATAAATCTTTTTTTTTAAAGTTCGAAATGTATTGTTTTAAGGTTGATTGTCACTGGTAAGGGGTGCTAAGATGGCAGTCCCACCACTTATCTAGGCGCAGTTGGGAAATCTCTTACTTGCGTGGATCAAATTAATTCAAAGTAATAGACGTGTGCCCGACTCAAAGATTGATTACACGGTGATGACTCATGCATGGAAAAGGACAATGAATATAGGAACATGGAATAAAAGATCCATCAAAGGTAAATAAATAGAGTTAGTAAATGAGGTAAAAAATATAAAATAGATTTCTTAGGAATAACAGAAAATAAAAAGAAAGGCCAGGGAATTGAGAATCTAGGTAGCCATACTTTGTCTATTCAGGTGTCAATAATGCAAGAGCAAGAGAAGGAGTAGCGGTATTACTAAGAAACAAAATATATATGAACTCTGTGACTTTAAATACCTAGGCAGGAGTAATGATGATCAAATCAAATGGTAGTTTGAAAGAAGATATAAATCAGAGAATTAGCAAAGCAACACCAACTTAGAAATTATTTTATCTGTAAAAAAGAGATAACAACCAAAACAAAAATGTCAATTTTTAATTCAATTTATTGCCCAACTTTGATATATGGAAGTGAATCATGGACACTAGTACTAGACAGTAGAGATAAAAGCAAACTACAGGCCACAAAAAAAAAAAAAAGTCCGAAGAAGATCAATAGTGGCAAAACAAAAAGAGATAAAATTAAAAATACTAGGATTAGGGAAGAAGTGAAATCTGAAAGTCTGGAAATGAAAATAGATAAAACTCGATCTAATATGACTTGCGAAAATAAAATGAATAAAAGATAGCAGAATTCCTTAACAAATACTAGAATGTAAACAGCAAGAAAAACTACCTAGATTAGATGCACACCCAAAAAAATTTGGCAGGATGCAGTTTCAGAAATAATAAAAAAGAGAGGATCTAAGTTTGTAGAGGCAAAGAGGTAAATTAATTGAAGGGGAGCAGGCACAAGAGAAGTATTCTCTTAGCCTCTAGCAAGGTTTGAAAATGTTAAAATGCCAGAAAAACAACCATAGGAAAAAGGAAAGTCGACAGTAGGAATCGAACCCACACCGCAGCGTACGACAACACCACCTAGCCGGAGACAGAGGCCACACTCTTACCAATTGAGCTAAAATTTGCTGAATAGGGATCAATGGCGAAGACTTTGAAAACATCATGTGTGAAATCTAGAAGAGGGCAAAATGCTGACTGAATGTTTTGAGATAAAACTGTGCAAGACTTCAAGCCTTACACACCAGAAGAAGATGGAAAGACGGCCCGGTTTAAAATACTAGGTCATATTATCACGCTGTTCATTTCTAGATTGACATAAAAAAACGGGTCAATGAAAATAACTTTTAATGTTAAGGTCATGGTTGAATTATATCTTTCTAAGTGAAAATAAATGTAAAGAAAGTAGCTGATGGTTCCAAAAACTGAGCTGACAAATCAAAGTGCTCAATTGAAAGTGCATGGTTCTAATCTTATTTTCATTGCATCAACTTGGCTTTGGAAATAAAAAGTTGACTGGAATACAGCAATCAAGCAGTTCCCAGCAGTGTGCTAAAAAATCTGACTTTTGGATCACGATCGGGGCCCGTGCCAACATTTAAAATGCCCATCTCTTTTCTTTTCACGAAATGGAAATTCGTAACAATTTTTTGTATTCACAATTGATAGGGGTAGAAAATCTGTAAATGATAAATGGACTCCGAATCTTAAAATTGTATAGACGTCTATATAGATATATGCTAGATATGATGCTCACTGAACTTTATGGCCTAAAATTTAAAAATTTGACACTCAGGACCGTTTTTTTAAAGTTTTGAATGGAATTGCCTGTAGAGGATTACAGTAGGATAGAATAAATCAAATTGATGCTTGAACTGAACCTAAATAGTTTGGTAATCCAAGAGAATAGTGCCATAAAAAACAGGAACTGATGCCGAAAAAGTTGTTCCATTATCCCTGAACCCTAAAATCGAAACATACTCCGAGTGACTTGCCACAAAGCATTTCTTATTCTGTTGGCACCTTATCATTCTCCAGAGTTAGATACCAATAGTTTATTATTATTATAGAGTTTCAGTTAGGAGAATGCCCATATAGAAGTAGGCAGGAGCAGCTGAAGTCATACAAACTTGAAAGCACAGCGAGGCATTATGAAGTGTGAGTGATTCTGATCTCTGCAACAAAGTGGAGGAACACTTACTTTCTGTTCTCAACAAACTGGGCATCCCTGATCTAACATTCTTAGACCTCTTCTAATACTTCTCTAGACGGGTCTATAGACGTCTAGTCTAGACACAAAATTAGTCATCGTTATCATACGTTAGACTATAGACTAGATTTTACAGCTCAATTCTATATCTGTTTAAAGCAACAAACGAAAGTCACACAGCAAATCGTTTCTTACAAACAATTAATAACCAAAGGTAAGGTTCTGTTATGGTCGTTTTTCATCGATCTTATGGGTTTTCTGCATTTTTTAGGCCGTAGGTCGCGTGAAGAAGAATGAAATTGAGCATTGATTCAGTTTTAGCAGTTCATAGTTCATAAGCCTCTTCTTTTTCTTCCTCTTCTTCTTTTTTTCTTCCTCATCAGAGCAGTAGGAAAATCTGATAATATATTATTATCATATACAATTCATTCTCATTATGTAATTCGAACAATGATACTATATTGATTCGAACCCCACTAACTTTGGTCTGTATAGGCCTCTAAGCCCGGGCAGAGCTCTAAAAATCTGAGCTCATAGGGCTCGATCTTTTCAGCGGTAAGGACGATTACAGAGAGGCGGCCGAAATCTGTCACTTGGTGTGTCAGCGAAGAAAGCTAGAAGAAAGCTGCTGTCATTTGATCCACATAGAAACCGCCTCGATATTTCTAATCAGATTCTATTTAGATTAGTAGGAATTTATTTTGTTATTCCTATCCCGCCGAAAGCATCGTCGTGTGTGATGTTCAGATGTCAGGGGATGTGACGTCATCGGACTTGGCATCGGGTGTTGGTCTTGCCGTCATCTAAATTCATAAATTATTACTATCTAGACTGTCTATCATCATTATTATTATTATTATCATTATCATCATCATCATCATCATCATTATCATTTTTATCATCATTATCATTATTATTATCATTATCATTATTATTATCATTATCATTTTGATCATTATGAGTATTATGATTATTATGATTAATTGTATCATTATCATTATTATTATTATTATTATTAGCAGCAGTAGTAGTAGTAGTAATTGTTATTATTATCATTATTTGTTGTTGTTATTACTTGTTATTATCATTATTATCATCAGTTTTGATACCATAATTACTATAATTACCTATAATTAATCATTGTTATCATTATTATCATTATTATTAACATGTATCAATTAAGCGTGTCAATTTGGGTGTTAACGCGGGTACTGCCAATTTTGATACGCTGATATCAAATTTTTTTCTTCATTTTTTCAATTTTTCAAATAATTATGGTTTCGAATATTTGCCTTTTCCAACCCCGCCTGTCAAAGTTCAAAGCAGAAGCCGCTGATGTCATATTATGAATATTATATTTGTCTACGACAGTCACCACGAACTATGCCAAAAAAAATAAAGTGTAGTTAAATTCTTTGTCGACCCGCTGGGTTGGAATTATGTCCATCTGATAATTTTTTTAGGGGGAAAGG
>JARBEQ010221380.1:0-12279 GCA_030265355.1 Tritonia tetraquetra
CTCTCTCTCTCTCTCTCTCTCTCTCTCTCTCTCTCTCTCTCTCTCTCTCTCTCTCTCTCTCTCTCTCTCTCCATCGCGTTTTCCCACCAGGGGAGAGTCAGCGGCCTGAATTATCCTTCTCCAGAATTTTCTGTTGAGGAGTTAGGCCCGGGCGCGGTACCGGTTCCAGAGTCGACTCCTTCGGCCCTCGATCGAGAACCCAAGTGTCGACACTCGAGTGTCGGGTCTCAAGTGTCGGTCCTGTAGGCCCTACAGTTAGTTGGCCTCGCGTTAGCATTACAAAATGCCGTCAACAGGTCACATCATCTGACTCTCGCCCAGTTATGGCCACATCATTGATTTAGTAAGAGCATTAGTTTATTACATCGATGGTTCAGACTTTAGTTATCGGCGCCAACAAGTCTAGGATTTTGTCACACGTGCTATCCCTAACCCGAACCCGTAACCCTAACACTAAGCCTAACCCTGATGATCACCAGACTCGAAAAGACTCAAAACTCGGTCCAGTACTGAGTGTCGACACTAGTCTCGACACTGTCGGTTTACGGCTTTCAGTGTCGATCGACACCAACCAGTGTCGACTCTCATAAAGACCGGAACCGCCCAGACCTATTATGCGCTACTCATCCATTTATTTAGGATACTATCCGTCCGTTTCTTTATATTTCTAGGTTTTCCTGCTTGCACTTTCTCTTTAATACTCTTCACTCAATAGTCTATCTCGATATTTTACTATGTTCATTGTCTCTCGTCGTAACTCGGATAATTCTTTAGATGTTTATTTTGAGCAATTATCAACTTTACGCTCCTTCCGACACTAAACGTTCATTTCAGAGGCGGGACCTCCTGCGTATAGTACATCCCCGATAGGACTTGAACCCATACAGCCGAGAAAAGAGCCCTTTAAAACTCTTTGATCCGGTCGGGGTTCGAACAGTGGACC
Organism: Tritonia tetraquetra; assembly: GCA_030265355.1. Classification (NCBI taxonomy): domain Eukaryota; kingdom Metazoa; phylum Mollusca; class Gastropoda; order Nudibranchia; family Tritoniidae; genus Tritonia; species Tritonia tetraquetra. The sequence goes on from JARBEQ010221380.1 coordinate 944, forward strand.
TCCCGATCCGTGGGCGAGTGCTTTACTATAGCGCCAGTGAGGATCTCCTACACCACATTATGGAAGTACCATACCATTCTGAAATCAGTATAGTCATGTAACGTTTGATCACCAACACTTTAAGTGGTAATCACAAAAGGAGACTGATCTGAAGTCAGCCTTATATCATAAAAAAATATATATTTGACTTTAAGCACACTACAGAATATGACGGCTGTCAAGAAATTCCTAATTGACCAAATAGACGTTGAAATGCAAATTAACATTCTAACTTTTCACATTTTTTAAACAGGCAACACGAGACAAATGCGAAGGACTTCCTTGGTGTCTCTAGACAAAAAGAACTCAGCTTTTGTGACAAACGACGTATACAAATTCCTGGAACGGCGGGCTTCCTCGAAAACGATGGGTCGTCGCCAGACACTTTCCAAGCTTGAATTGAAATTACTTTCCCAGGCTCCGGGAGAAGATTTCGTCGGAAGAAGGAACTCTGTCTCCCACGCAAACGAAACTCGTACAAGCAGATTGGAGATAATTCCCAGCGCTTCTTCTGTCAAAGGATCCAACAACTGTTCCATGGCTGACCTGTCGAGTAATGTTCTTGACGTTCTTGACCGACCCAAGACGCCCCGACGACACAGCACAGGTGGACTGTCGGAAGGGGTCAGTACACGGCCCCAGTCAGTCAGCCAGCTAAGTAATATCTCCGAGAACGAGTCTGCCGTGAGCGGGAAAACGGGCAAGACACAGCGGAGTTACAGCTGGGCCCCAGACTCCAGTCACACGACGGATTGGCATGTCTTGGCCATGGAGTTATTGGCCAGGAATAGAGTCGGATTTTCCAAGTTTCGAACTGTCAGTCATATGCTGCAGTGTTTGGGGGAAGAATACCGAAGCCAGGCTTCCTCCATGATGTATGAAGAGCTGCGATATTGTTCGTACCTTAGACTTCCACCACACCAAGTCCCAGATACACTCAAAGACGACAACGTTAGTAAAGTATTTCACACTGAGGAAGAGAAGATTTGATTTAATTATTTTTACCTATTGACAAATATGAATTGATTTTCACGTGTGAAAAATACTTTTAAAAAATAGTAGCCATAAGCAACACAACATTTTGGGTTGGAGAATATGATAAAAAGATGTCTACGAAATCCAGCAGTGTCCCCGAGACCTCAGTTGAGTCATCATTCTATTGTTTGCTCTTATGGTAATTTCGTCTTTTTGTCTTTGAATAAACACAAGAAAATCACTGAATATCGTATTTTCCTTGTGACCCAACCTGCTGTTGGATTGCCATACAGATGTGTCATAAACTTGAGGAACGAATGAGTAGGCAAGGGAGAGAACTCAATAATTGTCCTGGGGTTGTACTAGATCATTTGTATTGTAAGGGGAAATAAGTCCGTGAGATTACCAATCCCCGAATCGTGTATTGTTTACGTACCCTTATATAGGGCCTATGCACCAGGCACCCAATCCTCCTGGTGCGAATGTCCTATCATATAAATCAATTGGTTGTACTGCCATGATAAGGCCAATCAATGAGAATATATTAAACGTTAAGCCATTTGTTGTGTTTCTATTCTTATATGAACGTTATGATTGGTACCATGTCATGAGTTTTGTATTCTGTATTCGTATACTGTTTGCCATGATTCGATTGTTTTAGACCATCTTATATCATTTCATATACGAATAATTTCTAATAAAATATAGACTTCGTTTCATTGTCTTGGCATGTTTTACAATTTGTGCACGCATCTATGATTATATTTTCATAGTTTCAAATCGTTAGTCATTGCTAGATAATGGGTCACTATAATCGTTATTCGTATCATTCAAATTCTATTCTTAATTTATAAAAGTAGCTCTAATGGGATCGCCCAAACAGACTTTGCAAGAGCATAAAGTATCGTATACAAACGTATGCCTTCACAATAAGTTCCACGAATTCTACCAAGTAGTCCTGTATCTACATAGTCCTGCATATGTCATGTTAGGTGACATGCCGACTGGCGCAGGCGGTTATACCCCTCCACTCCTGCCTATCTCTTGTTGCTGCCAACATGCTGGCGATTCCCTCCGTTCCCATAAGTAAAAAAAGTTTGTCCTTAAAGGCTCATAGGACAGGAGCTTAACCCGGTTTCGGTAGCGTGAAGCGGACAAGTGACAATTTCTCACTTTCTGGATGGGAAGCTGGTCTATCGCAGTATTTTCCCAACTCATTTGGAAATTTGGTACCTAGTTCTACACATGGGTCGAGTAATTTGACATTGCCAAAACGGAATAAAGTTTCTTGCACACTGAAAAAAACCGAAGTACCTGAAGCCGGACTCGAAACCCAAGACCCTCGCCACGGAAGTCCGCTGTCTAGACCACTCGGCCACCTCGCCTCCGTCCCGACCCAGTGTGACAATCTATTCTAGATTCGTTCCTTCTGTCAGTCTCTTCCTCTCTTTCCCGTCGTCACCAGGCGTTCCAGTTTCCCTCTTCTCATAATCTCTTTTCTCTTTTCTTATCCGATTCCCTTTTACCATAACAGTGTAGGGCCAGCACAATGGATCAAGATATTAAGCCAAGCAGGTGATAAACCCACTGTCATCTTCTCATAATGTGTGAAATAAAACCTCGCCTGCCGTCTTTTTATGTCACTGCGGCTTGTTGCCGGGACTTCTCCAATTTGTTTTCACTGCTGTCCATGGGATTCTCATCATCCTTCCCCGAAACCACATTTCCACTACCAATTGCTCTCCATGGGATTCTCATCATCCTTCCAAGAAACCACATTTCCACTACCAACTGATGTCCATGGGATTCTCATCATCCTTCCAAGAAAACACATTTCCACTACCAACTGCTGTCCATGGGATTCTCATCATCCTTCCAAGAAACCACATTTCCACTACCAACTGCTGTCCATGGGATTCTCATCATCCTTCCAAGAAACCACATTTCCACTACCAATTGCTCTCCATGGGATTCTCATCATCCTTCCAAGAAACCACATTTCCACTACCAACTGATGTCCATGGGATTCTCATCATCCTTCCAAGAAAACACATTTCCACTACCAACTGCTGTCCATGGGATTCTCATCATCCTTCCAAGAAACCACATTTCCACTACCAACTGCTGTCCATGGGATTCTCATCATCCTTCCAAGAAACCACATTTCCACTACCAATTGCTCTCCATGGGATTCTATTCATCCTTCCCAGAAACCACATTTCCACTACCAACTGCTCGCCATGGGATTCTCATCATCCTTCCAAGAAACCACATTTCCACTACCAATTGCTCTCCATGGGATTCTATTCATCCTTCCCAGAAACCACATTTCCACTATCAACTGCTCGCCATGGGATTCTCATCATCCTTCCCAGAAACCACATTTCCACTACCAAATAGAAATGTTTGCATGCCGATGTTCGAGTGGTACTTCTTTCATTTGTGGGACACACAATTCTTTAACTTTTCAAGGGTCATGAAGTCTGTGTAGGATCAAATCATTATAGTTGTGTCTGTTTAGAGAATATCATATTCGACATTTTTAATATTGCTTATCATATACATTTGTATTGGTGAAACCCCAGAAAGAATAATATGGCTTTTAAGATATGAATGTTTCTATGTGGTCATTGAATTGTCAACTGATATGTGTTCTACTTTGGTTTGGTGGAAACCGATTCCCGACAGAAAATGTTAAATAAAAAATAACTGCTATCAATAAACGAAAAACTCCAATGTGATAGCTCGGTTAGATAATATTACCCAATAGGGATGTCCACGGAAAGGATTTTTACAATCTATACCTATTCAATCCTCTTCTTCTATTTTTATCTGCTTGGAAAACCGACTTTAAAATACACCCTTATTCACAAAGTTATCATGTGCATTTTATCATGGGACCAAGCACGGACTTGTTATGCTTTGACATAAACATTGATTAATTATTTCAGAAGATCTATAACAACAGATATGCTGTAATTCTTTTAGTAGATCACAGATGTTTCTCCACATCTAGATTATGGGACAGCGATCAAAAGTGATATGTATATCAAAGGATCATATAATCTATTTTCACAGTGGGTTGATCACCTGCTCGGCTAAATATCTTGATCCAAAGAAACCCAGCCTCATAGTGCTGGCCCTACACTGTAATGGTAACAGGGAACTGGATATGAAGAGAACAATACCACAAACCATTTATTCTTTTTCTTTACAAATGGATCCTTTTTGGATCAACCGGACGTATTCCTCCTCCCTCCCCCCCCCCCCCCCCCTGAATATTAAACCCCCCAAACTTTTACCTTTATCTTTTAAATCTGACCTGGTTGTTATTTTACGTTTTTCAGTTTGGGCCACATGAATATAACATTACCCTGCTTTCCATCAATCCTTCTTTTTTAAAAATACATGACAAAAGAGTAAGTTAAGAATACTACACAAGTGTTAGGGAGAAATCTGGGCAGTCAGACAGGTTGGTATATGTTAAACGTGCTGTACAGTGGCTTGAGAAAAGAACGAAAAACGTTGTTATTCTGATTATGTTCATGTGACATATCATCCACGCCTGTGGCAAATGGAAACAAAACCTTTACGCCATTTTTAACACATAAATGTCAATCAAAGGCGGTTCAACGGAACTTGAAAAGATTCCACGTGAATCGCCAGGGAAAAGAGAAAAAAAATCCTGCTCAAGGCGGGACTCGAACCCGGACCTCCGTATCCAGAGGGAACCACCCCCCCCCCCCCCCACACACACTAAGGCCTTATTCCGTGACCCGTCAAGGAAAGCACCCCGTGTACTCTTAGAATACAGTGACCATTCCACGATTATTGTAGTATACTCTTAGAAGAGGGTGACCACTATCGAAGTCCACGATAAGTGTGGTATCCCGACTTACCTAAAGCCCATCCCACTCTCCTTTCATCCCTCTTCCTTCCAGTCTATAGTACCCTTCCTTACCCTCCCCGAGTCCAAAGCCGAAAAGTAGTAGCCAGTGTCCAAGATAGTACGTAATAAGTGCCACAGATCGATGGGCCTGAGATCCTCCAGAGTTAATCGTCTTTGTCCGGTCCGGAGTCCAGCATTGGCCTGGGAGGAACCGTCCACGCCACCTACGATGACCTTTTAATGCGTGTGTTGTAATGTCCGTGGTCAATTGTTCGTGGTACCTATAGAAAAATGAGGGGTGGGTGGGTGGAAAAAGGAGGACTGTGAACGTGACAAAGGAATTTCACCAGAAAAATCCATCCAACATCCACAAACGCATGTTAATCCTATCCCCGGTTAAAATATCAAGGGTCTTATAATGACTGCCTCAACTTACCAACAACAAAAAATCAAGAGGAAAAAGCTATAAAAAAGAACACCCCAAAACAAAACAACAACAACAAACCAATAACGACAAACTGATACTCCCTTCTCTTTCGCGCAAAAAAACATTAAAACAAAAACAAACACACAAAACAAACAAACAAACGATACAAACAAAATGGATTATGACACGGTTATGGAGGACAACCACAATAGATTTCAAAATTGCACGGCTTTGTGAAACAATGCTGAGAAAAGTAGCAGCAGCCATCATCAGCATGTGAAAAGTAGGCCTACTTTACGTTCTGGCTACCGTAACCCTGGACACAATAAGCAATGAACAATCACATCTAATGCAAACATAGTGTAACATTTCATTTAGACCCATCCAATCCCAACCGTAGGAATCACATACTTTTGTCCGTCCTCCATAACCGTGTCATAATCCATTTTGTTTGTATCGTTTGTTTGCTTGTTTTGTGTGTTTGTTTTTGTTTTAATGTTTTTTTGCGCAAAAGAGAAGGGAGTATCAGTTTGTCGTTATTGGTGTGTTGTTGTTGTTGTTTTGTTTTGATTTGTTCTTTTTTAATATAGCAATCGATATTTGTTTTTAATTAGATATGTACAAACAAAAGAAACTTTTAGTAGAACAGTTTGCTATTACTTTTAAAATCCTTATAAGAAATAAAGGAGAACTGCGAAAGCAGATCGTTGCTTTGTTATTGGTAGTGGTGATGATGAAAGGCTGTCTTGGTGCCAGGAATGTAAACGATCTTCTATTTACAGTGTTTTGTCTTGACACACCTTGCCAACACGTAGTGACCGGAAAGCGACAGGCTTGTCATAAAGAGACTCTTATTCTCGTCTGCTAAATGAGGCGTGAGGAACTCGGGGGTGTGCGGGTCTTCAAACAAACAACAGGAAGGATAAAGATAGCGCTTGTAACCGGATTAAGCCACAATCAAGCTTGAGACTCTGGAACCTAAAGTACAATACTTTTTACTGGTATCAATACGAAAGGAAATCAATTAAGTTTTCCTTTTGGAATGATCCGCTGAACATCCAATGATCCATTTGGATACGTTCGTCTCTCTCATCAAGTCTGATAGGGCCAGAGGTTCGAATCCACGGATGTTTTTAGTTGTCAATCTGCTGCCATGTAGACCTAGATTCAGTCAGACTGGTCATGCCTGAAGCAGACATAACATTTGAACCAGCTTGATAACCCATTGGTTTGAGTTTGAAACTAGAAACCAGAGAGTTTAACAAGTGAGCTACGAAGTCGAAAGGGAGATAAAATTCAACTCATAAATGAATGCATACAATAAGAATTTGGGGTCCCAGTGGCGCAGAGGTACGGTTCTCGCCTCTGAAGCGAAAGGTACAGGGTTCGATTCCAGGCAGCAACGCTGTCGGGTATCTCCTTAAAACTCGGTGAAAACCTATATGCCACTCCCCGGATCCTATTCAGGTAGGTTTGATCAAATAACATAGTCCTATCGGAGAAGGACGATAAACTCAGAGGTCCCGTGTGTACGTTGCGCACGTTAAAGAACCCTTGGGAGTTGAAATCAATAAGAGTAGGCCGCAAGGCCGCTGTCCGGGCAAAATTAATGCCTATCACAAAGGTCACAGTGAGTTGATCACCTGCTTGGCTTAATATCTTGATCCACAGAAATCCAGCCTCATATTGCAAGCCCTACACTGTAATGGTAAAAAGGGAAATGGATTTTAAAAAAAAAGAACTTAAGTTACTTTTGCAAAGACGTTCATAATTCATAGTCGGCCATATATAGCTACGTATATTATCATCCCCAGGCTTAACATGAGATTTACTAGTCTTGTTGAACAGGACGTTAGAAAAGGTAATGGCCTTTCCACATCATTCATTCATGGATAAACGGGCTCGAAATTTGAACTTTCTATGGTTATAACGCCACAGGCAAATCCATGGTTTAAATTACATAAACAATCTTCCGAACACTTGATCCAAATCTGCTTATGTAGCCTATATTATAGCAACTCGCTCCTCTTGCTTGCCAGGAAATTTACTGGTCGATTTGTTTGTTCTTCTCAGCCTTTCCATCACATCCTAATGGTTTCAAACATGTATTCATTGATTGTGCCTGCCAAACTCATATTTCATAATTTGGTGTGAACACCTGGTGTCCTATTTCCTACCTGGCGATCGCGTTGTCACTTTTTATTAGTGGGACACCATTTGTAATAACCTCCAAAATGCTATTGACGAGTCATGTACTGGTCGGGGGTTGTACCTTTCACACGCTTAGGCCCCAAAAGGATCGGCATCGCATCTCCCTCACATTCTCATCACTCAGTCAAGGAAAACACAGAAACACGAGAAGAGGAAACGGACGCACTCCGTGCGCTTGCAATGGTTTTTATAGACTTTCTGAGTCTTCGCTGAGAGAGCAACGAGAATGTGAGGGAGATGTGATGCCACTCCGTTTGGGCCCTTGGTTATCTAGCACAAAAGCCGTAATCCTTACATTGAATCGTGAAACGCTTTGGTCTGTGTCTAGACTATGCCGTGTATTCGTTTATTACGGACTGGTGGTCATATCAATTGAGGTTATAGTCATTGGCCGACCGTTTTGTATGATCCAGGTTGATGTACTAGCAAATAAAGATATATTATTATTACCAAAGCTCATATTTGAATAGCGGTACGTGATAAAATAGTTATATCGCGACTGGGGTTCAATGCTAGTATTTCAATCAGGGAACCTCCAAGATGTTAAAAGATTTTACTACCGCTGTTCCACTTTTGGCTCTTGTTGTTCATAACCAAATGATTGTAACCAATACAAAAAAATTATAAAAACATACCAAGTAATAATATCAGATTCGAGCTACGCCCAGACCAGCCGCCAGCGATGAATGGGTGGAATTGTATGAACATGAACGCCGTGTCCAAATAAGTTAAAACGTATTATCCATTCGTTGAAATCATAATCATAATAATAGGGAAATCTAAGTAAGGTGGGAAAGGAGGAGAGAGAGGGGAGGGAGGACGTCATGGATACCAGAGGCTAAATGTACTTTATTGACACAATGTGAACTGCAGCTGGTTACCATAAGGCTTACTTGGGATAGGGGGCGGTAAAGGGGAGGGAGTGTGTGACACAATGAGTAAACCAAATACCGATAGTAAAGTACAAAAGATGAGTCAGAAAATAATAGGTCTAATAATGTACATAATCACATTCACATTTTAAAGATCATTTCTTGCACGGTCTCTAAATGGCATTGGTCTTGTATTAGTCTATGATATCCTGGCTTTATTGCGAAGACGTCTCTTTCAATGTTGGTCCTATGTTAACCTTTACAACCCCCAGCCTTAAACCCTTATGACCCCCACTCTGAGAGTTGATGGCAAATCAAATAACATGACAGTCACTAGTTAGTTAAATTATGGACCTGTTTGCTGAGAGATCTCGAAGGTAATTGTAGCACTCACAGTTTGTCACATCGATTGTATCCGTGTGTAGACGTTTAAACAAGTCGTGTGTAAAGGATTCGTTTCAGTTATCACTACAGTACAGCTAGTCTGTAGTATAATAAGATTGCACACATCAACACATATACATACTTACACACAGGGGAAATATTACCTTAAACTCTAATATATCCAGTTATATTAGTCTCGGATATAACTACGAAGCGATCAAATCTTTTTCGCATCATAAAGACTAGGCTAGCTATAAAGACTTGGTCGCACCGTAGTAAAGCAATGACTTTAAAAAATCTAAATAGATAGATACATTCTAAAAATAGATAAATAAATAAAACCTAAAAAGCCCGGAAAAAAAAGTATCAAACGAAATAAAAACATAAAACTTACAAACAAAACATCGGCAAACAAACAAAGAAACAAAATAAAAACAAACTAATTGTTCATTAGCAAAATAAGTTATTTTTTCTTTCTTATCCAGTTCCCTGTTACCATTACAGTGTAGGGCCCGCTCTATGAGGCGGATTTACTCTGGATCAAGTTATTGGGTCAAGCAGGTGATCAGCCCACTGTGACCATATTATTAGCAAATCAAAAATACCTTACAAGAAGCAAAGTAGTACAGTAGACTCCAGTTAATCGCAACACAACTGGAGCGACAACATTACGAGGTTGCGATTAAACCAGTGACTTTTATATGGAATTAATTCATTCTGTTTCTTTGGGAAAAGCTGTGATTAGGCGGCAGTTGTGATTAACCGGAGTTGAGTGTACCATAAAATATTAGGAAGAATAGAAATGAAGATAAATACATACACCATTGGCAACCAAAGAGTCTGAGTGTCGATTGAATGGTGAATAACAAACACGTAAAACATGACACAAATAATAACACAACAGGTTGGATTTTTTAAAACAAATGTATTTAATCCACTTCAATTTGTTTTTCATTAAAAAGACATTTCAACATCAGTTTTGTTCTAAAAAATAAAATCAAGAATACCACACATGAAAAAAAAATTATTTTGCTTGTTGTAAACCTTGTCCATGAAAAATAGGTGACTAATTTGATTGCTATCAGCGACGACGTGACCGCTTTTTAAACTGCATAAGGGTGGCCACAGATAAAACGATTATTGTTGACGCTGGGAAACAAAACAATAGATAGCAACGTTCTTTTATCTGCTCTCTATAATTCGTGAGGTGCTTTCCATTGTTCTATGTCTTTCCATTGTCTCTATGGCCGTCTTAGCTTCTATGCTCAAAAGATACAAATTCTTGTTTTAGGATAATGAAAATGCCGTATTTTCCCTCTCCCATTATGAGTAACTGACACGTTCAGGTGGAACATGATCCGTTGAATGGTAATGTGTGATTGAATACCTGTAGTACAAACTGTACAATGAATGTCGACATTCTCCATACACCACCATGTCCAAATAGCATCGTCGAACGTGTAGGTCTCCTTCTCTCTTTCATCAATAGCATGCATTGTTTTCGAATTTGGTGTTTCTCAATTGATTTGATTTCTTTGGAACTATGCAATATAGCTAGTAACAAGCGGAACCAACAAATTACAAAGTTTGAATACTCTTTCTTTCTTTCTTATCCAGTTCCCCGTTACCATTACAGTGTAGGGCCCGCTCTATGAGGCGGATTTACTCTGGATCAAGATATAAAGCGAAGCAGGTGACTTTTTTTGTGGTAGGAATTTATTTTGACCGGACAGCGGCCCTTCGGCAAACTCTTCTCGATTTCCAACTGCTAAGGAGGTGCACAACTTGCACACGGGACCTCCAAATTGATCATCCATCTCCAATAGGACTAGGTTCTTGATCTCACATACCTTCATAGGATCAGGGGAGTAGCAAATAGGTTTATACAGAGTTCTATGAAGAAAAAAAACAGCTGTCGCAGCTGGGATTCGAACCCGGTACCTTTCGCTTCAAAGGCCAGAACCATATCTCTGAGCCACTGGGCCCCGTTTATTTAATATGCATACAACAAACTACGATCCTATAAGGGAAACAATCTAGAAACAGTGCACCTATGCTATTTCATTTTTAAAAAGTACAAAAATAGTTTTATACGAGTGTTTGAAATATCTCAAACAACAAATTTCATCATGTTTGCTTCATTGGCATGGCAGTTTATAGACAATGCAATTGCTGTAATAAATATAAACAATCTATCATTTTGTTAAACGAAATAGTTTGTTATTGATATCAGACCCATTCTCTGTTTCAGGTCAGTCATAAAAGTGGTTAAATTTAGACTAGTAATCTATCTTATTGACTACTCACTAAAAGCACATCGTAATACGAATGCTCGTGTAACATGGAATTACTGTTAGATCAGGTGAACGTTTAAAAAAAAGTGTTAAGTCTCTAATGATATTCATGCAAGGTTTGAAAATGTTAAAGTGCCAGAAAAAAACACAGAAAAATAGCCATAGGAAAATGGCTATTTTTCTGTGTTTTTCTGGCACTTTAACATTTTCAAACCTTGCTTGATACTTCTCTTGTGCCTGCTCCC
>JARBEQ010221713.1:0-12277 GCA_030265355.1 Tritonia tetraquetra
TTTATGTAATGTTTTTTATAGCGGAACACCATGGAAATAAGTATGTAAATACTTTTGGTGTATCCATTTTGTATATAGTATATATATTATGTATATTTTTATGCAAATAAATTAATTTGAATTGAATTGAATTGAATTGAATTGAATATGCGTGTGTATCTTGTGTACCTTTCATGGGTAAATACAGGGCTTGTCCCAACACTGCTTTGCTTTGGGGTTCAATCAAGCAAACTAATGAATACCAAAGAGAATTGTCTCTATGGATACTATGGTTTGGTTCCGTGGGGACATTTTAAAGCCGAGAAATGGAACACTAGACAATCACGTCAGCTGTGACCTTGTCAACGAAAATAGAACTTCCTCGACGTGTGGCCAGGGATATCTTGTCTGCAATCTAAGATATATATATATTCGGAATTGTATAACCCAATCATTTCTTTCCTTATCAGTTGTTGTTATACCCTTCGGTGTCAGTTTATAAATCATTCCAACTCTTACATTTACTTGGACAACTCTCTGTACCTGCAAATTATTGGGTCCCGTGTTTATGACCGAAAGGGGTCCCAGTGGCGCAGAGGTAGTTCTCGCCTCTGAAGCGAAAAGTACTGTGTTCGATTCCCGGCAGCGACACTGTCGGATATTTTTCTACTTGAAACTCGGTGAAAACCTATATTATGTCACTCCCCTGATCATATTCAGGTAGGTGGGATCAAAGAACCTAGTCCTATCAGAGACGGACGATAAACTCGAAGGTCCCGTGTGCACGTTAATAAAGAACCCTTGACAGTTGAAAACCGATAAGAGCAGGCGCAAGGCCGCTGTCCGGGCAAAATTAATTCCTACCACAAAGGTCACAGTGGTTTGATCACCTGCTTGGCTTAATATCTTGATCCACAGAAATCCAGCTTCATTATGCTGGCCCAACACTGTGATGGTAAAAGGGAACTGGATAAGAAAAAAAGAAAGAAATTTATGACGGACAGTCTTAGTAGAATGCCATGGCCAATTCCGATTCAATGAAATGTCAACAGTATGTGATTTTGTGAGGCACAGTCCTATACCAATCGAAACTGGCAATGATGTTATCCCGATGCCAATATCATAACCAGTTCCATATCTACTCCGAAAGAAAAGTTGAATAATATGAATTATATAATTCCAGGGAGCCCAGTGGCATGGTTCTGGCCTTTGAAGTTGAAGCGAAAGATACCAGGTTCGAATCCAAGTGAAGACAGCTGTTGTGAAGATCCTTGAAGGTAAGTGGGATCAAGAACCTAGTCCTCTCATAGAGGGACGATAAATTTGGAGATCCCATGTACAAGTTGTGCACGCTAAAGAACACTTGACAGTTGGAAATTGAGAAGAGTAGGCCAAAAGGCCACTGTCCAGGCAAAATTAATTCCTACCATAAAAAAGTCACAGCGGGCTGACTGCCTGCATAGCCTAATATCTTGATCCAGAGTAAATCTGCCTCTTAATCTTAGAGCGGGCCCTAACCTGTAATGGTAACGGAACTGGATAAGAGAGAAGAAAGGTTTTCATTCCAGCAACGTTCAGAGGGCCTTTGTGCCAACCATCTAATTTATTCAACTTTTGATGTCATCTTTCTTTCCATCTTCATAAGTAGGGTACAGCTGTTGAGTTGGGGAAAGAACAATACCGCTTTCAGTCAGCGGTTGATCCCACTGACATTTATCACTACAATTGTTTGGCCCTTATAATGGCATACAGGCTCATTTGATTTGGGGACCATAATTACTGCTGTCAGGTTGTGAAAAAATAAGTATTGTATAGTACTAGCGGAGCAGCATAACCTTTTAATGTCTTTACGGAATGGTATTGTTTTCTAAATACAGCATTGCATGCTTGTGTTTCTATCTCAAAATTAAGATCCATTGATTTTGTGTTATAGAAAAGAAGAAGCAAAATAAACAAATTCACTCATCCCAAATGATTTATTTTCCTTCAGTGGTAGATGGATGCATAAAATGTACCTCCTCCATACAATCCACTGGATTAAAACAAAATATTTTAAATGACATCTGCCCATTGGAAATTGAAAGATTTTAAGATTACTTCCCTCGTATTCAGTAAAAAAACAAAGTAAAGAATCATAATATATCATTTTGTGACAATACACCAGAGGTGGTCTGCAAATTGACAGAAGAAGAAGAAGAAGAATTCAACACAGTGCTAAGCCCCTGGCCCTATTGCGCTGATTTGAAAATAATGAAAGTGCCAGATAACTGCCCGCCTTCCTGAGATTTGACAAATCAAGTCTTGGAATGAATGGTGATGCAATAAGAGAATCACCTGATGATAGAGCTAACATGGCAACAATATTGTTAACATGCATATAAAATTATAGATTTTAAAAAGTTATCAAATAAAACCCCCAGCCATTGCCACCCCTGAAATGTAACAAGCCCAAAACAAATTTACACAATCAAAAAGTGAATAGCAAAAATAACATGCTCAATGTCTCTACCAATGATATGCAACAATACTGGAATAATATAAGACATATAAAAAGACTTTCTTTCTTTCTTTATCAATAACCTTTTAGTACCTTTCAGTGTTAAAATGACCATTATATTAAATTCCAACCCACTTAAAAAACAAGTTTCACATAATTTTCACTCAGATCTAATTATAAGAGCAGCATATACCAACAGCAAATAATTCAGATAAATCATGGCGGCTGATATAGCAAGAGAAAAAATATTATCAATGTAATAAAATAGTTTTCCTGAGAAAAAAATAAGAATACCCATAAATCTAAGATACTCACTCACATTTTACTTAGATCAGCATTAATATAAGGCAATCTCATTTTTGGTAGAAGAATAAATACTAAAGAACGAGATCTGGTTTCTTCCAAAGCCAGAAAAGATAAAAAAACTAACACGTATATTAACCATTGGGCCAACAAACCTACAATGGAATCCAGACTTGAGAATATACTTGGAATTTAAAGTGATTTATTTGCATCTCACAATATAATAAAGGATAAGTGATATTCCAACCCATCAGATATTACACAATATGGTTTGCTATAATGCCCAGAAATGTGAATTCACCATAATCTGTTTGATTATAACCCAAGAATATTGTAAGTGTGAGGCAGTGAAGGAACAGCACCAAGTTCAATCCTTGAATGGCCCCAAAAGGCACTGAGTGCAGATCTCAACAAAATCAAACTGAATACAGAAACTCTGCCAACCAAGTTCCTTCTTAAATTATCTTTGGAGCTAAAGACACAGATCAATATTATACTTTCTTTGAAATAGAGAACCACAACTTGCACACTCTATATCACTATATCAATTAGACTGGTGAACACATTGTAGCTACCTTTAGCTTAAATTCTTCTTCTTTGCGTTGAACTTGGGGAAATTGTCACCCTCAAATTGAAATGTACTTCAGAAAACCAACATTACATTCTCATAGAACAACCCATTTTAATGATCTCGTTGTCAATGAAATAATTCAGATGAACAGATTGGTTCAAACAACAAGGAAGATCTGAAATGCATTGAATGTTTCCATAAAAAAATAAAAAATTGGACGAGACTACAGCAATTTCAGATAAAAATAGAAAACAGCAAATTGTGTGTGTCTCTTAAATGCAATCTAGATGGCACAAGACTTAAAGGAAATGAATGTGCCAGACAAGTCATAATAACATACATATACAATCAAACATTTTCTTTCATACTCAATTAGCTTTTGTACCTTTTGGTTTATCAATTTAGATAGAGTATAAACGTTCTATTTCTCTGAAACAAGTCCTATTTTTTACGTTTGTTTTTATCTATTTCAATCCTATCTGTGATGCACAAAATGCAAAGCAGGCAGTGGTACACAAGATTCAACTGAAAGTCATTGGATGACGTAGGTAAAAAAAAGTTGAACCACTATGTACATGTATGAACATATGCGAATTGGGAAACAACAAATTGAAAAGAAATTATCACAAACAATCCCCTCCCTGCTTTTACACAAAAATATAAACATGCATTTAGATTAAGTAAGGCACAAACTGAAAAAAAAAAGAAATGAACATTGTCTTAGTTATTCACCAAATGAACTGGATGTTTGAGCAAATCTGTGAGTATAAATTAATACTTGACAGGGATAGTAATATTCATATCTTTACAGACTTCTACTATGGCAACCAACAAATTCTCCATATCTTGGGGATACAGGTCTCCTATACTTCCAATCCTGAAGCAATCTGTATCAAGCACTTTGCCTGGGTAGATTACAAGATCTAAAAAAAGGGAGAGAAACCAGTTCAGATAATACATAAAAGCTTGCTTTGTGCTCAATCAAATAACATATATATAAGATGCGTGGGTGCGGGTCCCCTCTCTTTCTACCTTTTGACTGCATCCTTCTGTCTTACTCTCCCACAACTTTCGATTTCGCCTTAGCGGGAGGGTGGCCCTCTGAGAAGAACTGGTTCAGAGATACTTCTGCCTCTCTTGCTCTCTCTCATCCCTCCTCTCCTTCACTGCACATCCTCTTTTTCTCTGACTTCTTGACACTTTTTGCTTCTCCCTTTTTCTGTTCTGCCGCTACTTTTGATTTTGCCTTTGTGGTAGGAGTGACTACAGGAAGGACTCATTCGAGTAGAGAACCCCCTTCCAGTCTACACTACAATATTGATTGTTTGATTAATATTATGTAGTATTAGTCCTAACCTTACACCGAAAGGCACTAAAAGGTTATTGATAAAGAAAGAAAGTATTAGTCCTGGCAGTATTATCATTATTATTATTATCGCTATTGTTGTTATCCTCATCGTGGTTGTTGTTATTATTGTGATTGTTACTGCTATGGTTATTGTTACTTGTATTGTTCTTGTTATCATTACACTGATTACGGATGTAAGTTTTAGCTAACTTGATTTTAGTGATAGGTAATGTAAAAACGTGGACCTGTTATTTTTCGACCAGTTTGTGGCGCTAGATTTCCAACATTTGCACCCTCCTTCTAAGTTTTAATATTGTCAGTAATAATATAATCTTATTTTAAATTATATCCATGAATAAAATTTGTGTGACTTTACTGAATAAAAATCATCAATAATATTATGGAAATATTTTAAAAATGTTATGGTGCTTAACTGCATTGAGTATATGTTATGACTCTGTAAATTGTGAATCTGAGGCTCTATTGACCAATATATATTTTGGTACAAACAAATAAGCTACATGTACTGAAATATACCAGTGAGTCTCCCCGTAAGATGTCATGAACATTGATATAAGGTAATGTAAAAGACAATATCTAGATGCACCCAGACACTCAAAGGTAAAATGGGAAATGATAAAGAAATATTAGGTTTGGTGTTTGTATGATCAAACCCCATTAATACCGCCAAGCAGTGTTGGGTGCCAGCCATATGCTCAGGCATGAAAGGCACACAAGAAACCCGCCAATATGAAAACAGGCACCTCAACCGCCAACGTGGCTGAACACAAAACTGAAAATGCTATAGATCAAAGAATTTCAGACAAGCAGATGATCATCCCACTGTGTCCATAACTCTTTAATGGCACCATGAGCAATACACTGGGCAGTATCAAAGACAGGCCAATAAACAAATTACTGTAGACCTTGTGGGTATCTCCTCAGCTATTGATAAAAACTGGGAGTATTTGCCACTCAGGGCGGGAAATACCTGGTACGAAAGACATTTAGATGCAGAGAGCATACCTTTATCGTTGAGTCTGTTGTAGAATTCCATAAAGTCAAAATTAGGATCTTTAGGATACAAATATGACGTTATGATATACCCAGAAGCCTTGTCATCTAACAATTCCTTGAAACCCAATTTGGACATGCCCTTCTTTAGAATATCTCTGTTTGTGGCATACCTTGAGGATAAGAGAAGAATAACATATAGATTTTAGATCATATCAATAGAAGAATAACATATAGATTTTAGATCATATCAATAGAAGAATAACATATAGATTTTAGATCATATCAACGATCGTTAATGAGGTATTTAATTCCCATTATTTACAAAATTATAAATAAAAGACCTTACACCAAAAGGTACTAATAAGGTTATGATAAAGAAAGAAAGATAAATAAAAGAAATCTCATTTATAAAAGAAATCTAGTTCTTGATCTCACAGCAGATCATTCTTATCCTTTTACTAATTTTGGTCAATAAATGTTTTCACTATCTATAAACCGTTCCATCTTATATTTACTTTACTGTTTCAGGGCTTGCCTTATGTTAGACATTGAGCTGACTATACTAGAGACTAAGAATTCAAGACAGACAGGCAATCATCCCTCTGATTATTCCGACAGATTTGGGTAACATAGATTCATTTCAACTTTGCCATGTTAGCTGTTACAAGTAACTCTATGAATTTTCAATCTCTACTCACGCCTGGAGTGGACATAGGATTTTCTGTGTTTTGGCCCCATCAAGACTTGTGTTCTACTCTACCAGGTGATGTGTAATTGGGATCACACACAATAGAAAAATAAACCAAATCATCAGGGGATAGAACTTTATAATTCAGCTCCTCCACCACCTCCAAAATTCCATTACCTCTTAGATCTTCCTTCGACACGTCCTTCCTCTTCAAATTCATCAATTGCTTCTTTAAAAGCGAGCATGGTGTGAGTCGCGGGTGTAAACCGAAACTGCTTGGTTTTGTCCAGTTGTTTCACTTGGTCATACAGATCCAAACTAAGGCTGAGAGAGTTACCTGGAAGATAAAACATTACATCAAAACTGTATAAAAAGCATATCATTTTTAAGAAATCAAAGGTTGAGATGTTTTGGGGAGCAGTGATAACATAATTTCCCACCAACCATAAGATAGATTTACGTTATCAGGCAATTGTTTCAATAATTTACCATGAAACATGAACTCTGGACACAAACATGCAAAATCATCAATTCATGTAAATCCACATCAGCTCTGAATACATTAGGCTAAGGTAAACTTATAATTCTAGGCTGAACAATCTGAGCTGATTAATCAATTCCTTTTCCTTTTCAAGATCAAAGGTAGTGGTTACGATAGCTATTATTAGTTCCATATCAAGACAATTTTTTTTTTTTTTACATAATTCAAATAAATCCAGACACTGAAAGGTAAAATGGGAACTGATAAGGAAAGACGAGAGAAACTTGAGAAGCAGTTAGCTCTTTCTTCTTTCTTATCTAATTCCGTTTTACCATTACAGTGTATGGCCAGCACTATGGGCTGGATTTCTCTGGATCAAGATATTAAGCCAAACAGGTGATCAATCCACTGTGACCTTTGTGGTAGGAATTAATTTTGCCCGGACAGCGGCCTTGTGGCCTACTCTTATTGATTTTTAACTGCCAAGTGGGTCTCCCCAGCAGTAAGCTTACCTTTACATTTGTCCAGTACACTGTTCCTGGCTAGGACAAAGGCGAAGCCTGGTACCCCCTGTAGGCATTTATTAGAAGAACTAATAAACACATCTATATTAGATGCTTCAAGGTCAATTGGTACTGCACCAAAGCTGCTGATGGCATCAACCAGAAATATGGCCTCTGTAAGAATAATGATAAATGATTATATTAGCAAAAGTAATGCAAATTCTTTTTACAGAATCAAAATACGATTATTCTGAACTTGACACCAATCAAACATCTTAGAAAGAAGAAAAAAGAGACTAGACTAACTATTTAAAATGGAAACACAGACCTATTAAGAAAAAGGATTTTTTGGGGAAAAACTGTATTTCTTTTCTTTTTTTAAAAGCACCTTTCGACTGTATCCATCAAATAAATGGTTAAACTATTTATATCTAATACAAGTGGACAAAGGTCTTTTGTGTGGACTTAGGTAGGAGACTGATGTGGCATATCAGAAATAAACAATAACATTAAACAATAAATCAGTGCATCATCATGACTTGAAAATGGATCCATCATCTCTTATCTAGAATGTCAAATTGGCCATAGTCAAGTGCTACAAATACAATATTAAATTACAATCTCAAAACAAAAACAGCACCTGACCTGGCATTAACTCTTTAACCAGCTTTCCAACTTCTGTGACAGGGTTAATGGCCCCAGAGCTAGTTTCGCAATGAACCATAGACACCAAATCGTATTTAGTCCTTCCTGTCAATGCATCTTTTATCACTTCTGCCTCAACCACCTGGTCTTCCCTAAAGCTTTGTACATGATGGTCTATTTTGGCAGATTCACATATCTTAGCCATTCTTTTTCCATAAGCACCATTTTCAATGATCAGGGCCTAAAATGAAAAATGCAGGTAGCTTAATTAGAACTTAAAAACAATCGAGGGAATAAATCTTTTCTAAAAATGGAGAACATTTTTAAAATGTAAATTGATTATGCTGTTTATAAAACTAAAACTAAATGTTAATTGGTATAAAAGTGTTGTTCGACAAAGAGGTGTTGGGGCCAGCCCCATATTCAGTCACGAAAGGCATACAAGGTACCCACATATATGCATACAGACACTGCTACCACAGAGCATGGCATAACATATAGCTGGGAATGCTATGATTAAAACATTTCAGACAAGCAGGTGATCAGCCCACAGTATTAATCATCAACAGGCCAATAAACAAATTATTGTAGCCAACGTGTTCATCACTCAGTTATCATAATGGGAGAATTTGCAACACTGGGTGGTCAAAATTCTGATAAAAATAAAACATTTTAATAGATAATGAAACAAACTTGCATAGTGCTCTTTACCATGCTGAAAATATGTATGGCGATGCTAAATAAGGAAGACAGGTAACTAAGTACACACATTGATTATAAAAATAATCATGTCTTTAAAAGTAAAAGATATTCATACACGACATTAAAGAAATTGATCAAAGTTAACAAACCTTGCCTCCCTCTCTAGAAAAAAACGTTTGAAAGGATGCATCAACTGCAAAAGTTCCACTCCCTTGAATAGGAATACAGGAAAATGTGCCATCTGCAACACCTTGAAACAAAAAACAAAACAAACCCAAAGTCATAACAGTAAAAAGTAGTCAAAGCATTACACATAGCTTACTTCTAAAAGACCTGTGATGAATATGGTTAATGGTGTCTCCTTGTGAATAAGGAAATATCTTTGTGCTGCTGTTTGACCAAGAATGTGGTTATAAATGTCAAAATATAGATGCCCCATGAAAATATCAGTTCTATGTGCGTGGAACATTTCAGGCAGGCGATAACCCCACTTTGTCCATATTTCACTGGCACTGTGAATAATACACTGAACATTATTCGTAAATCTATATAGGCCAAAAACAAATGACCTTTTACTACCTTTCAACTATAAATAAAACAGGGAAGAATGTGCCACATTAGGCTCTGCTGTCATGGCAATGTGATATAAATAACCATGTGAAGACAATGCATTTGGGCAAAGATTAGATTTTGGTTGAAATGGAGAGCTACCAAGCTGTATGTAAAATGCTTGTTATAAAGATCTCAATGTCAAACATTTTAAAATGTCCAATACTTTTCTCACACCAGAGCATGGGAAGGATGAACTTTTGGGCAACTGGTGTGGAGAAATTAATATCTTATCACCACTAATCCACAATCAAGTGCTCATTATGGCAGTTACAGATAAGCCAAGAGTTGGGTTCAAGTGACCTGTATATTACTTTTAAATCTGTTTGACTGATAAGGTAAACTTGACTTCTTTCACCTTTACCTTTTAATTAACCTTTAAAAAAGATAATTAAAAAAAACGAAAAAGAAAATAGTTATGACTACAACTAACATATCATGGCTATGACATAACTGATAAAAAAAAAAAGAAAAAAAAAGAAGACAAACCACTGGTGGTTGAATACGACATTGAAAAGAGAATCCAAATAACAAGCAGCTTTTCTTATTGGTGGAACAAAGTATTCAATTCATTATCTACAATATTGAACTAAGACTATCAATGATGCAATTAAAGTGTAGCTGGTACTAGCAATGATAATAAGGTATCGAGTAAAGATGGAAAATGTGAAAGTGACATCAAAACGTCCACACCAGCGAATGGTAACACTGCTTAGATGCTCTACCAACCGAGCTAATCCGCCAACCTTGACCAAGGTGTGTGTGCATCTTTAGAGTACAGACGTTGGGGGAGTGCAAAAGATCAACACATCCTACAATCACAACCATTATGCTGAACTCCACCCATCAGTCAGGGAATATTATATAGTCACTTCTGCATCAGGAATGAAAATTCTTTGATTTATCTTCTATTTCACTCCTTCCCTTTAGTTCCTACTAGTCATAGTGCAAGTAATTGTTTGTTTGTTGCTGACTTCAACATACACTGTAGCGAAATTTCAGGGACAGCAAAATTTATTTCGCTATATTGACAAGTCTATGATAATGAAAGAATAACAAGTACTGAAGACAAAGAATAGACAAGACACAAATCTCTGTGACACTAGAGAGCTGGACACACAGAAGTATGCCAGCAAACAGAGAGATAGAGGAGAAGGGGAGGTGACGGGAAATGCTAATTCACACCTGTGTCCGTTGTCATACTTCATACACACAAACATATGCATCCTTAAGCAAACAAGGACAGCTTATTATATTGTTGTTATGTTGTGTAGATTCCCCTCTTTAATGCTGAGGCAAAAAATCAAGGGTTTAAAAAAATCTGTAAATCACAAGAGCTGTTGATGTTAGCCTTCTCCTTCACCTGTTACTGTTTATGCAAGTAGGAGAAGTGATAGTGATAGCGATGCAAGCAGATGGTGTTTATAGATTCAAAGTTTTTGTTATAGGCAGTACAGCTTACATACAAAAAAATACGGACCAAAAATGATTTTTGCTATTTATAACGCTAGTTTTGTTTCAAGCGTTTTCACTATATCCGTGCTAGAGTGTGTGTGTTGTCAACAGTACAACATATAGCATCATTTCATCTATTTTAAATAAACATTGAACTGATGATAAATCATTCATACTTGCAAGTTCCAGAAGTTTTTGCCTAATGAAAGAAACTGTGTTGATGAATTCTATATCCCTCGATCCAACATCCCGTAGCATAGCTTGTTTCACCCTGAGACTTACTCCCAAAGGGCCAGGAGTGAAGAGCTTTTTATCTAGAGGAATGGAATGGAAAAGGTCAGAAAAGATAATGCGGTGAAAAAAACATGGACTTAACTTAAATACAATTAGCCCGAAGTGGCAAATTCTTCCAGTTCTTACTATAGCTGAGGAGGTGACCACGAGTACAACAGTAATTTGTTTATTAACCTTATGTTATGATTAATACTGTTCAGCATATTGCTCATAGCATCAATAAAGGATGATGGGCACAGTGGGATGATCACCTGCTTGTCTAAAATCCTTGGATCCATAGTGTTACAGCTCTATGTTTTACCACATGTGGTGGTTGTGCACCATTTGTGCCAGAACATGGAGCTGGCTTCAACACTGCATCAAAAATGCAGTATCATTGAACAAACAAACAAATATCACAATTAATCATTTTTTCTCCACCATCGAAGCCACAGATGCAAGACAATTGCTATGTTCAACTCACAGTGATTCGCAGCACCACAATGAAAGATGCAAACTCAGGACAAATATAAAAAACATTTCATGCCAAAGTTCCTAATTATTGCACACACTTTTAAATATTTAAGACACACAAATTTGCAGACTTATAAGTCCCATATATAAAGTTAGCTGACAAATATCATAGATCAGAGAGCTCAGATAGCACCCAGGTCTCTGTCTCTTCATCAATGTGGGAGACTTCTAATAATGGAAGGTAGTGCAGAGCTGGAACCCAAATTAAAATCTGGATACCTAGATTTAGAAGCCCAGTACATTGGGTTGACCTGGATCAACCCATTTTCCAGACTTGCTTCTGAGACCCGTCTTCGATTCTCCCCAAAATAAAATCCAAATCAAGGCCGAAAACCAGACAAAGGATTATCATTAGTTAAATGGCGGTACAAGTGGTAGCATGGGGTGACGTTGAGGTAAGACCACCTGTGGAGGGTGAGACTATGACAAAAGGGGGGACAACTAAATAATAAAATTATCCCCTTTTAATTGAATGCTGTCCCGTGATAATTCAAGTAAATTGGATTTGAATGTAAGTTGGCATATACAGACTTTCTTTCTTATCCAGTTCCCTTTTACCATTACAGTGTAGGGCCAGCACATTCAGTCTGGATTGCTCTGGATCAAGATATTAAGCCAAGCAGGTGATCAACCCACTGTGACCTTTTTTGTGGTAGGAATTAATTTTGCCCA